>JAVXUO010000565.1:0-105876 GCA_033065855.1 Escallonia rubra
ATCATGTTTAGCCTCTCAAGAAGCAAGTATAAGATAGCTAAAGAAATTAAACTTGTTCAGTGCAACATATATACGATGGACGTTTACAAATGAAATCTCTATCTGAAAAGCAACACTCCACTGGCAATCTATGTAATACAATCGTATCCTTAATTAGAACTAAAATTTATGATGCACTTATCGTAGTTCTAGCTTGGACCATGAATAGCCGGGCTAAAAAGAGCGATTGTGGAGAAAAAGATTAGATATAAAGTAACATCGAGTTCCGTTGGGTGGAATTATGTTATAAATAAAGTTCATATTTTCCAAATAGTTGGAGCTTGGTTTAGAAAGTAGGGCTATTCAGTGGTTGGACTTCAAAGGATTTTAATCAAGGCGGGGTAGAATTTTCGAAAGCTATGGACTAAACTTGACCTGTTAAATGTGTCATAAAATTGCCTTGCAAACAATGGGTCCCCCCCCCCCCCACAACACTTTTCACTTTGAATATTGTTACTGTGATATAATGTATTAAGATGAGAATGTATGCTATATGACAAGAAATTAGAACTCTATAAAGAAAACATAATGAAACAGAAAAATGAAGTTATGGAGGCGTGAGGTTTTTTGTCGAGGTTCAGAGGTTGCACGTGCTTGACTGAATGAGGGACTTCTTTCTAGTGAAGTGGATAGGAAGAGTGAGCTGAATATGTGTGTTGGACACTAGAGTCCAGGGCTTTTAGTTGGCGGAAGGCGACAACCACTCTAAAGTACTTTATATGCCTTGCCTATAAGAAGGTGAACCTGATTGGGAAGATTATTACTTAGAACGAGATATCATTCAACGATAGCATCACACAGTAATGATTTTAAATCATTAGCATCCCATAGTTCTAAAGCAACATCGAGTTCTGGGGAAGCAAATTCAGTATGTAACTTGTACCCAAGGTAACTTAAAAAAACCATCTCCTTAACTGGAATTCCCTCATTTTAATGGATCTGATGTTAATTAGAATTCACTCTAAGCCACACTACCAAGCTCTTCATTCTAGGCCTACCAGCTCATTCCAACCCTTCATTCCCAATAAGCCTAACCCTACTCATTCCTCAAAAGGCAACCACTACCTATTCCAGATTTGCATAAGCCCCTTACCACCTACAAACCCATCAGTACCACACTCTACTGAAGGCCTGCTACCTGTACCACAGTCTAGTATCAGCAACACTCTTCAAAACCAAAATAACCTACTAGAAAGTAACCCCTACTGAGCACTAAAAGAAAACTAAGTACCTTATAATCTTTTGCGATATCCTTATTGAATTAACTCAACCTCACATAGTAATGATTTTAATGTTTCGGTACCTGTACATGGCGGGAGATTGAATTATATCCTTAATAGCTTCGACAATAAATAAGTGAAACTTATAGCATAGTGTCAATCGTAAGCAATTATCTCAATTTCCCGATCAAATCCCTAAAGGCTGGCCTAGCTCACCTATGAAAATTACGGTAAAAGTTTTAACCTAGACAGCGTATAGATGGGGGATTGAAAAATCAAAGAAGAGGATAAATCCAAGGTATGGTCATGGATAAATACCTAACCTAAAACTCACGGATAAATGCAGCCATGAAGCACTGCATAGAGAACGTCTCTAATGTACATCTCAACATGCATCAACAATGTACTTTGAAACACCATCGTCCGTTTTCTACTTCCGCTCTGCCGCCCATTTTGTACTTGTAATAATAATGGCAATCCCTATCACTTATCTTTTAATACTTTGGTTGTTAATCAGTTTTACAATTTGTGCATGTGTGTGCACTTTTTAGATATGTGAAGCAGGGGTGTGAAGGTGCAGGGTGTGCTCTGTGTGTGAGTTCATTGTGTGTAAATAAAGGCGCGTGTAATTGTGCAATACTGTGTAATCACACAATATGTGTGTGTGTGTGTGTGTGTGTGTGCATGCGTGCGCGAGCGTGTGTATGTGTATGTGTGTGTGTATGTATGTGCGCGCGCGCGCCTTGGGGGTGTGCGTAACATGGCATAATAGTATTATCTCAGTGAATGCAGAGGAGTTGACTTGACTTTACTGAACCAAGTTATTGTGAAGGTGTCTAGTGTGTGCGAGTAGAAGCCTGTGTAATTTGTGCAGCTGTGTGTGTGTGTGTGTGTGTGTGGGTGCGCTTTGTAGATATGTGAAGCAAAGGTGTGAAGGTGCAGAGTGTGCTATGTGTGTGAGTTCAGTGCTTGCGACCAAAGGCATGTGTAATTTATGCAGTTGTTTGTAATTAGACATCGTGTATGTGCACGCGCGAGCGCATGTGTGGGAGGGAGGCAGGGATTCAGTGCAAGGGGAAGGAGACGAGATAGTTTATTCATGTGCAGGTGTGTAAGTGTTTTGGTGAGTGTGAATAAAAGTTCTAGATGTGTAAGCGAAGGCCTTAGCTAAACTATTTTACATAAACAAGCTTTCATAACATATAACTTGTGAAACACTTTCATGCTATGCTCATGGAAGTAGGAGCTACAGTCACTGTGTACAAGATATGGGGTGAACAAAATGATAGAATCTTCAAGTAGCAAAGTCAATCCATGAAAAGCCTATCTCAGGTGACCAAGCAGTGGATACATTAGAGTATTAGGAGCTAGAAAAAGCTACTAATACAAAGCAATAAGAAACATTCTGCTAATTAACTGGGGACTAGATGTAGGGATATTACTAGACTGATTTTGTTTTGTAAACTAAACCTCAAGTTGGGAATGTATAGCATAGGGATAAACTTACTAGTGTACATCTGATCTGGCAGGGATTAATTCAACTAACTTTAAAGCAAAAAAAATTAAAAATAAAAGGTTATAGGACATCAATAGGCAGGTATGTGTATCTACACAAACACTCAGGAAGATATTAAGAGAACGATTAGGGAATCGAAAGGAACCTCTAAGTATTCGTGGATGAGTGAAAAGATGGTGGTTGAGCCATTTGGAGATTCATCATAGCTTCCATCCGGTCAAGTCGGGCTTGTTGTTCTTGCATGAGTGACTTGTACGTCGCTACCTCTAATTTCTGAGAATTGAGCTCCAATTGTTGCTCATGCATAAGAGCCTTGTACTCTTGTAGCTCATCTTCCAAAGCAGCACGACGCCGGGCTTCCTCCAAAACTGATTGTTGAGATAGGGACGTGGGCGGTCTTGGCCCAAACCCGAGACCCTTAATACGACCTGGCTTTTTGCTCTTGTCTAGAACGGTCTTTGCAATCTCCGCTGGGTCCATTTGTGGATTCTCGGACAGCATTTCTTCCATTTGTTTCTGAAATTGATAGTGAAATTAATCAACGACGAATGTGTGGCTTCTAACAAGGAAAATTATCATTGTAAATGGCAGTTTGTTACCTGGTTTGACTCGGCTTCATCCGTGATAAACTTATTGTGTTTCTTAGAGAAATATGTACGCTTGTGAAACACAATCTGATCTGGTTCTTTCTGAGTTTCAGGATCTTTCTGCAAATAATTAGATGATCTACATTCACATTAAGATGATTTAAACATTAAACCAAAAGGCTAAGGCTTAATCAAGTACCATCTCCGAGCGAGCAACCACAAACGACTGTGAACCAGTGACATGATGTGTCTTGAGTTCATCTCTGTTTTGTTTATTTTTACGACATCTATCCTGAATTTTAATAAACAATTAGATGGCATTTAATTGGACACTCAAAGTTTCCCCTCAAGCATCATTGTAAATAGCAAAATGCAGTCAAACATACCGCATAATCTTCACGTTCCCATAAGTCACAGTACATCTCCCAGTCTTTGACTTCCATCCCTTCAGGAGGGTGAAGACGTGCCTGTGTGGCATGAAAAAGAACCAATTAAGGCCAATGAGGCAATGGTGGCATGGAAAGATATATGCATACCTATATAGGAAGGTGGTTTAGGACTTACATTGTGAGGGATGTAAAAGTGTAAACAATTGTGTTGACTATGAAATGAAACACGACATTCCACCAAAAGCAAAAAAAAATACGTGCCTGTGCAGGTGTCAAACATATGTTCAAGGGGCCATTTCCTTCAATTAGTGCATTCCACTTTGCCTTTAAAGAAAACTTGAAGTTCCTTAAGGAAGTCTTAAGTAATGTTTCGGTGTATCTCTTCACATGAGGACCATCATTAATCACTTCAAATTTGTCCTGCAAGTTAATGCCCATTTTATTCATACAAGTTGCATTTACATACTACAAAATTTTGATTGAACAAGCTGTGAAATGATTGTTACCCCAAGCCGCTCGTGGATTAAATCTATCTGACTTTGTGGAATGGACTGCCATGACTTTACCCCAGCAGGGATAAAACTCCTAACTATAATACCTATCTCATTAGCATACTTAGCTGATGCGAGTCGATCAACAGGTCTTCCCTTCTCAGCATCGACAACTAACTGAATTTTTCCTGTGGTTTCGACCATCTTTGAGGTTCCTATTCCCTTAGTCTTACCGCGTACGTTCTTTATAGGAGCAGATCCTGCACTTACAAAACCATGTGACTTTAGGTAGCATTTAACATGTGGGCAAGGCTATTGTTAAAGGTAGACCATCTTAATTGCATATGATCATACCAACACTACTAGCAGGAGATTCAACTTGTGGGCTGACAGTTGCACGTGCCACATCGCCGGGGGAAGCCATTTGAGCTGAAGTGATTGATCTACCATTGATGCTGGTAGGTGTGGCTTCTCCCTGTACATCGAATGCTGAAGCCTCTCGAGGTGGAGTGACTACCTCATTTGGCATTTGTGATGCCAATCGCTTCCGTAAACGCGTTAGATTTCCTGGTCCACCACTCTGGGGGACTCTGTTTGAGGAATTCATGCCAGCTACTCACCTGCTTACTTGACATATTAATGTAATGCAGCGTAAATGTAAAAGTCCGGCAGTCGATATGCGTGTAGCATTGAAGGTTAGGTTACTTTCAATGTCATAATTTAGACTAGGAGCTACAGTTAGAATAGAAATTAAAGCAACACTTAACATATATAGTAGTTTCACACGCAAAAAACACAGAGCATATACAACAGTTTCACATGTTCATTGATGTATTTGAAATATAAGAAGTTTATATATATTCTGCATCACTATCATCATCCTCACTACATAAAATGTCTTCTTCATCACCAGAATACTCGATAAGTGTATCATCCTCTTCGTCGTCTCTGATCTCTTGAGGACCCTCAACAGGCTCTGTGACTCTCTCAACAATGATCGGTTCAGCATCGTGCCTATGCAACTCACCCACTTCATTCTGATCAATCTGAACACTTCGTCGTACTGTTGGTGAGCCATTTTCTTGATAAACTTCTTCACTTTCAATCACCATGTCAATAGGCTCAGTTTCCGGTATATCCCACAAGTGTCTGTGTTTAAACCTTTGCACCACTTGCCAATTTGCCCCTAACTTTGTGTCATTAACATAATAGACCTGGTTTGCCTGACTCGCTAACACATATGGCTGACTTTGGTACCAATGACCAGTAATTTTAATGCTTGTGAAACCCTCAGTGATGTGTATTCCTGTTTTAGGATTAGTGTTGAACCATTCACACTTAAATAAAACAACTCTTTTGTCTCTAATGTACTTCAGCTCAATCACATCAGTCAAGACACCATAGTAGTCAATCGCCGCTCCCTCGTGCTCACCTTCAACAACCAGGCCACTATTTTGAGTCTTACGATGACTATCACGATCTTTTGTGTGAAACCTAACATTATTTACAATACAAGCAGGATATCGCTTCCACCGTACGTCAGGCCCGCATGCAAGTGCATATATAACATCAGTAGCTTCAGGTAGTTTCTCATTGTATGACTTCATTATCTAAACAAATGACATGAAACACTATAAGCAAATAAACTAGAGATCCTCGAAAAAAATAAAGGCAACCTGTTCAATAACTTACACGGTTCTTAAACCAGTTTGGAAACTCCTCTTGATGCCTCCTAGTTACATTAAAAGAACATTGGTTCTCTAACTCTGCCTTGTGCTCACTAAGCATTAAACATACAAGTATGAGACACCATAGCAATAAAAAACAGAATACTTATTGAAATGAATTGGTAAAATAACACCCAAAGTTGTGGACTTACGCTTTAAAGTCATCAACTTCCTCACAGTTATTAAGGATATACCACTGCATTTTTTCTAGTTCTTGGGATGGTATGAATTCAAGCTTTGAAGCGCCAAATGGACGAACCATTTGTGTGAAAGGAAATGTTTCATCCTGCTGATCCACTTCCCCGCCATCATAATTGCGCTCTTCTTGATTGAACCTAGTCTCTACATCATTAAGATACATCGAACAAAATGTTAAGCATTCGGTAATGGAGACGGCCTCTGCAATTGAGCCTTCGGGACGGGCTTTATTGCTTACATACTGCTTCAAAGAGCCCAGGTGCCTCTCAATTGGATACATCCAACGGCAAGAAACTGGCCCCCCAAGTAAGGCCTCACGTGGCAAGTGAACTACTAGGTGGACCATGACATCAAAAAATGCAGGTGGGAATATCCTTTCCAACTTACAGAGGATAAAGACGATGTCTTTCTCTAGCCTTTCTACCTCTTCCACTTCCAATGTCTTAGAGCATAAAGACTTGAAAAACTCTCCCAATTCAACCAATGGACCATGGACATCCTTGGGCAAGTATCCACGCATACCAACTGGGATCAACCGTTGTAGCATAACATGGCAATCATGACTTTTCATGCCGGATACCTTGCCATCACCAACATTTGCACATCGTGATATGTTAGATGCATATCCATCTGGAAATTTCACTGCCTTTAAGAACTCACAATACCCTTTCTTTTCTTTCTTTGTCAAGGTGTAACGCGCAGGCGGCATTGTATACGTAGCATTACTATTTGCATGTAGATGTAATTCCTTCCTTATATTCATGTCCTTCAAATCCTCTCTTGCCTTCACAGTATCCTTTGTTTTCCCCTCAATACCAAGTAAAGTCCCCAACACATTATCACAAACATTTTTCTCGATGTGCATAACATCGAGATTATGTCTTAACTTTAGAGTTGGCCAATAAGGCAAATCAAAAAATATACTCCTCTTAATCCAATTTAGTTCATCAGCTGTACGCTTTCTTTTCTTATTGCTTGGATGCTTCCCCGGTCTGTGATCTGGAACATGTACCAACTGCTCTAGTACATCATCGCCTGAATACTCCCTAGGTCTCTTTCTTTTCTCAAGCTTACCATTGAATTCCTTGCTCCTCCGCCATGGATGATTCTCATCTAAGAGTCGACGATGTCCTGTGTAACCTATCTTACTCCTCAATTTCTGTGAACTTGTATCCTCATTACATGTGGGACAAGCTAAGTACCCTTTCGTACTCCACGATGAAAAATATGAATATGCCGGAAAGTCACTTATAGTCCAAATCACAGCTGCATGCATCTGAAAATACTCTTTAGTAGAAGCATCATATGTTGGGAGCCCGTATTCCCAAAGCTCTTTTAACTCATCTATAAGTGGCTGCATGTAGACATCAAAGTCTTTCCCTGGCGCCTTAGGACCAGGAATAAGTAACGACATCATCATGTATTGCTCCTTCATGAGCATCCAAGGGGGCAGATTGTATGGTATCACAATTACCGGCCACATGCTATAAGATGTACTCATGTTACCAAATGGATTAAAACCATCAGTTGCTAGTCCAAGCCTAATATTTCGAGCCTCTTGTGCGAACAACTCATGCTCTTTGTCAAATTCCTTCCATGTTATTCCATCGGCCGGGTGCCTTAAGACTTTCCCATCATCTAGCCGTTTATCTTTATGCCAGTTCATGTTAGCAGCTGTTTCCTTAGACATGTAGAATCTTTGGAGCCTAGGTTTAATTGGAAAATGGCGAAGAATTTTATGGGGAACTTTCTTGCCCTTACCATTGTCAGCTTGCCATCTAGATTCCCCACATTTTGGGCACTTATCTTTGTCAGCATTATCCTTCCAAAACAGAACACAATCATATTTGCACGCGTGGATCCTTGTATATGACAATCCTAGTCCCCTCAACATGTTTTTAGCCTCATAATAGGACTTAGGAAGCTTTTTGCAATTGGGAAAAGCCGCACTCAATAACCCTAGCATCATGGTAACTGATTTCTGGCTCCATTTGTGTAAAACCTTTAAGTGAAGCATGTGAATGATAAAGGATAATGTTGTAAAAGAGGTGCAGCCAGGATATAGCTCACATTGTGCTTCCCTTAAGAGTTTATAGAACTTTCCTGCTTCATCTTCATTTAAGTTGTATGTATTACTTTCACTTTCATCCCTTGGTTCAGTTCCTTCTTGAGGTTCTGTTTCAATAAAGTTTCCCATGCATACATTATTAATCAGCTCATCTATCCTATCACCTTCTTGTTGACCATTGTCCCTGATGTCTTCATTATCGTCATTCCCATTCTCATTATCATTATTATCAGAGGTCCTATATGATCTACTATCATACATTTCCCTGTGATATACCCAATGTGTGTAACTCTGCTGAATCCCATTATCAAAAAGATGTTCCCTAACCACTGATGGATATAATCGGTTAACGTTCAAGCATTTGCGACAAGGACACGCTAGCATAACATTACTACCCATATTAGACACAGCAAACTGCATAAACTGGTTTACTCCAAGCTTGTACTCTTCACAATATCTAAAATTCACTGACATCCAAGTCCTATCCATCTTCAACACCCTATCACAATTTCACCATAAAATAAGAGAAAAGCGAAGTACAGGGAAGAACTAAGACATTTCAAAAAGCAAACCAGTTTCATGTCATGACCAATAAGTTAAATGACGGATATATTTCTATCATTTTCATGCCACGCACAATCAATAAGATCAGACACATATCAAAATGCACAAGGTCTCTCATAAATACAAAAGACAATCTCACCATCCCTAATAAGGAAATCTAGTAAGGAATAGAGAAAGAGGGTGAAAGAAAGCATACCGTTTATAGTTTTGCTTCAAAGAAGTGCAATTCTGGAGAGAGTCAGAAGCCCTATGCTTTTGATAATTTTTATAAACCTGAACAAACTAAAAACCACATATTATTCCCAGATATTAAGACAGTATCACCAATGCAACATGAACCCCTAATTAGTGATAGTGTAGAATCTTTTTAGATCAAGTTTTTTCTATTTTTACTTTTCAAGCATTGCAACAGTTTAGATATGACTAGATGAGGGATGGAAACTATCCCTTGAAACTGTGCTAGATGGTCTATAAACCAAAAGCATTTGCTGAGATATTCAAGACAATAATCAATGGCATTTGCCACAGGCCAGATCACAAGCAATCAGGCTATGGCAGGAAGCAAATAAAACTTATGCTCAACCTCATGGTGACAGGGAAGATAAAATTCTCAGGAAAGAGTTTGGGGAATTCTAAAAATGTAACTGAGAATGAAACAAATGTTAAAGGTCCTCCACTAGCAGGTACTTTGGAGGATGTACAAAATGAATTCAGAATAAAAAAAAGGACAGAGGACTGATAAGACAAAACATATTGTCAGACTTGGATTTGGTTAGATAATTGGCTACTTCATGGCCCTCTTGTACAACAATATGGCCTGATAATTGTGTATGATGCTGCTAGTGCTTTGAATCTGAAAGTGAATGAAGCAGAGGAACAAGGGGGATGAAACATCCCTACACGATCTTCAAGCTTAAGACTGTTGAACAACCAGCTCTCAGCATATCATATTGTGGGTGGAAGTGAAGATTACACAAAATGGTTGACTAACCCTAATGGCAAGTTCAGCATTAATTCAGATTGGAATGCATTAAGAACCAAAAGCCCTGCAGTGAAATGGTGGAAAATGGTATGGTTTTCTGGACACATACCAAAATGTGCCTTTATACTATGGCTTCTATGCAAAAGGAAATTAAGGACCAAGGACAAACTTAAAGCCTGGAATGTGATGACTGAAGATCATTGCAGTGTATGCTCTGAGACTAGTGAAACAATTGAGCGCCTCTTTATGGAATGCACTATGGCAAAGGATATATGGAATCAGCTATGTAGGAAGCTACATACCTGATTGAGTAAACTAGCATTGGCTGTTACAGCTTACAACATTTGTAGAAAGAGAAATCAGAGAATTTTCAGTGGCAATCAACAAAGGAGCTCTGAAATTATTGCAAAAATACAGAAATGGATGTTCTACAGAATCTTGAGCTGGCCAAAATCTGTAGCAACTCAAACCAATAAGCAGCTGTGCTGTAATTGGGAGCTACCATTAACAGTGTTACAATCTTAAGCATTGTTGATGTAATTCTTTTAAAAAGCATAGAAACACACTGATATTGGTGCCTCTTGGAAACTCTCTTCATGAGACACATTTCTTCATAGGCAGCAGCCATTTGGGTTCTACATAAATTCCAACTTCTAACCTGCTTCTAATACATCGATACTTCATCATAATCTGTCTATTAAATTTTTTTGCTTTTATCAAAAAACAACAGAGTTCTAATTTGGTTGGCAAACATCAGAGTTCTAATTTGGTTCTTCTTTCTCTTAGTACGCATACTTAAGATAGAGAATTAGAGTCAGGCATTGTATCCTAGAGTCAATTTTTTGAGCAACAAGCCTACTATTTCAGGTTTATGATGTAAGCGAAAATCACTGTCTTTAAGATAGTATTATGAATACACCTTGCTCATTATTGTTCTTCATTTTTTTTAACTTTGTCATGTCAATTGCACACGAGGGTACCTGAATACCAACATTGTACATGTCTACGATAAGTGAGCATACTAAAGGCATGCAACATTACAACACTTTTAAAGGCCTTTGAATCAAGGGGACCAAAATGTTACCAAATGAGGCCTTAATTTTTTTCTGGAAAAAGACTAGAAAGTAACTCCCGATTGTGAGAGTTACAATCCCAGCTAGCCAATGCTTTCTAGAAGTCAACTAATTAATCGAGTACAACTCTTAATTTACTGAGTTCAATATGGTAAAGTGAATGTTTACATAAAGGAAGGCATGCATAATCCAGCAAGTATGTATAAAAAAGACAGCAAAATCTACCTGTTCAACTTGAAATTGAAATCATGTTGTCATCTGTCTTCATATAAGGTACCCTGTAACGATGTGTATTTCAGGGTTAGTAAGATTTAGAGCCAAGGTCAAATATCCACACAGAGTTTCAAAGAAAGAATTACCTTTTGGTGCTTCATAGATTCTTTAGTTTTTTATTTTCCCTAAAACATCAAACTGAAAAGATTTAAGATTCTAAGTTGCTCGTGATGATTTTTCCTAAAACATCAAACATCGTGGGAATCCTAGCTATGATGGCACCACAGAGCTTGTTCAATTTTCAGCGAAATTGTGAGATTGAAATGATGATAATGATAAGAGTGGGGATATAAGCTGAACTTACCAAGAAAGTAACTTTAATCTTCCTTTCGTTGCCCCAAACTATGACGATTTTGGTGTAGAAATGTCTGCCCTTAGCGAGTAAGAGATACACAGAACCGATCGAGAATAGACTATGAGATACAGAGAAACGGTGACAGAGATGTGGAGAGAGAGACAGAGAGAAATGAGACACCGACAACCATGAAGACACAGCGAGTAAGAGATACAGATAAGAGAGTGAGGGAGTGAGAGTTACAGAGAGACGAAGACAGAGAAATGGAGACAGACAGAGAGAAAGGAGGCGCGAAATTGCGAAATTACACATATTGCATGTCTTAATTTTTTTTTGGCCTTTCTTGACGAAGTAAATTCGTCGTTGATGGTTAAAATTACTTCCAACCCCCCGCCAAAATCGATTTTCACTCCCGCGCCACTGTGCATTGAATACCTTGCGATGAAACTTGTAGTTCGTCAACAAAAATTTTGTTTTGTTGATGAATATTTGAACTTGTCAAGAAATATAATACTATTCTCGACGAACTGTGTATTCGTCGACATTTATCAGTCTTTGTTGACGAACTGATGTTCGTCGAGAAAGTGTTTGTCGCTAAATGGCAAATTTCTTGTAGTGTATAAAATTAATTTATGAGATTTTATTGGGAATGTTGAGGTGTGGTTAAGTGTTGGGGTTGTGTTAGGATTTCTAACTAGTTTTGGCTGTCGATGTGAGCCGTTATGGATTGGGTTATTCTGATAATAGAAATGAGCACTGTCTAGGTAGATAGTATTTATCGTACTGTAATGTAGTTGAGAAGGCGTTCTGGTATTTGTGTTGCCCCAACTTAGGTTACAGAGAGGACTTCTGATTTTTTGTTGATCGAGTGATTAGCTAGCTTCAGACTAAGATAAGGGATTTTCATCCGAACCAAACTCCTCTAATTTGATTTCATATGTTATTCTGATTTATGATTGCTATTCGTTTGAACTCTGTTATATTGATAAAGTTGCATTGCTTCCTTGAAAAACTTTTCATTGAGCCTTAAAACGTTTATTGAAACTCTTATCGGTGCTTATTAATTATTGTCCATCGAGCATTGAATAATGCCAAGAGCTCTGTTTCATCGGTAAATCTTTTCGAGGGAATGAAATTAGGGGTATCCCTTTTCTTTAATTTCTTCAAGGGCCCGCCCTTATCTCTAACCTCTTTATTGTGAGGAGAGTTTTTCGCTGGAATCCAATGTCTTGAATCATCCCTTTTGAAACAAGCAAGGCAACCTCAACAAATAATCAAGTCGGCCAGAACATGTTGCATTATCGAATTGTTGTCATTCTGCATATTGACATGAGATTTTGCATTTGTGTGTTTTGGCGGAGTTGGTGGCTATTGGAGGATTTGGTGTATTGGTGTGGGCTAGTACCTTGATGGACTAGCCAGTGTATTGATGTGGGCTAGTACCTTGTTGAACTAGCCGGTGCATATGATTATCAGTGTTAGTGAGCATCGCCTTTGTGGCTTTGCTAAGTGATTTTTCTGCACTGCATGTGTGGCTTTGAAATTGCTCATGGTCAATAGCATCTGTGATTGTTTGTATCGTATCTGAAAAATGTTTTTATTTGTATCTGGTTTATGGCATTGAGTTGAATCTCCTCCATATTGTAATTGTATTAAATCTGTAAATTGTTTGTATCCCTCTACTAAATTTTTGAACGACCTTACTGAGCTCTCAAAAGCTCACTCCCGTTTGACTTCTTTTTCACAGGTGATAAATGGAGGAGGGCCTATAAACAAATTTATCTTAAATTTAAATTTTCCGCAAAACGAAAAATGAATAAAAATATTTTAAAAAAATATTTTTTTATTTAGGCCCAGGCATGGCCCAAGCCCGGCCGTAAATTTTGGGCCTAGGGCTTGGACTTGGATGGAGCCCTGATATCTTCCAGGTGGCCCGGCCCAATATCGCCTAGTTCCCCACGGCCCAAGGCCCGGTTCGACCCGTTTTCCCCTCAGGCTCGATGGGCTCGGGCTGCGCTGGCCCAAGCGCAACCCATTGACACCTCATACTTCTCAAAAAACTAAAATTAACCCCTCTCAAGTTTAGATTATGTCATTCTTTACCAAAGGAGAATTTGGCCATACAAAACTGGTATCATGGCCTAATTAAAGGTGAGATCCAACCGAAAAACTCATGCAAATTCTTTGTTTATTAAGTCATATGATAGGAATTATACATTTTGACAATGGAGTTGGAAAAACTAAGATAACCGGATTATTAAATCAAATGATGAATTTATCTCATGAAACTTTAAATATTTGTAGAAATCTAAACAAGATAACATCTCAAATATAACTGAATTACACATTTCAAATAAAGGGTTAAGAAGTGAAAACCACGTCCTAAACTCAAATAACTTTTTATTAAACTTTGGAAGTTATGACACTACCAAGAATTGCTATAGCAACGAAACTTCATATGTATTTGAAGAAGTTATAGCATACAGTGGTAGTGAAGGTGAAAGAAAATCTTCTTCGAGTGGCTCAAAAGACACCAAAGACCCCGTAAAGAAAATGGGTGTAGAAGACATAGAAAAAAATAATAAATGACTACTTAGACAAAGTAGAAAATCATTGAAAAAAATAATGATGGATGAAATAGATCCAGCTGTTCTAAAAAATAGCTATATAAACAAGAAGAAAAAATAGCCATATCAAAAGTATATAAAGCAATTGCTTATATGAATTTATAGAGCAAAGAAATCGATCCAAACTATGTAGGAGCGTGGAATCCAGAATTGTATTTAGAAAGAAATTCTAAATTTAATAACGCCTCTATAAGGACAAATTTGAAACAAGAATTTGTCCCCAATAATGGAAGAAAAATGTAAGTTAATATGACATATATCTTGATATCAATTGTCTTTCAAATACTGAAGAAACAATCGATTATTGGGCACAAGCCTTAAGAATTGCCATAATAGGTGGTAATTTAACAAAAAAACAAACTATGAAATATTTTATTTGAGCAACCCTATGAGGAAACACAACTAGGTTCTGGAATAGCATAGCAGATAACGAAATGATAATTGAAGCCCAGAGCAAGCTTATATTTCTGAAAAAAGGGATAATGTTTTATGCAGATAACCTCAGAGAGAGTTCAACGGAATATCTATAAACAATATAAGTATTCAAGAAAAAGGGTTTTCACAAATTTGACAAAACTACAAATATGTGATATGTGCTATTTTAAAAATTACACTTGTGAATTTAAAAAATATTTTTACAAGTTAGAATTCAGAGATAGTCTCTAGTGGCAAAAGCAATTTATTACCAAACTCCCTAAACCATGGGACAAGTTAGCAAAAAAAGAATTTGTTAAACTCCTAAATGATGTAATACTTTGCGAAACCTATGGAGGAAGGATAGTAGATGTAGAAAAAGTTCTAAAGAAATATATATACTAAAGGACATGCAATAAAAGATATGAAAAAAGCTCACATGAGTTATGATTGTTGTTCTAAAGTCGATAACATGGTAAATAGCTATGGATGCGAATATAATCCAAACTTCACGAATAAAAAATTCGAGAAGAAAAGGTTTGGAAACAAAAAAAGATATCTGAAAATATGGAAACAATTCAGAAAAGAAAATTTAATCCATCAAGAGAAAAAACAAAACCATGGGGAAGATATATTCCGTATGAAAAACATTCATGTCCAAAAGGAAAATCACCAGAAGAGTGTGATTGTTGCTGATTATGTGGCAAAAAAAGATATTATGCAAATAAATGTCCAAGTAAGAAAAGAAAAGAAAATATAAGATCTTTCATATTCGCTGAAGAAAGATACGAGCCAACATGGGGATACGAATTAGATTTTGAAGACGAAGCTGAAAAGTTTGTTTCAAAATACGACTACGAGTCTAATGATGAAATAACATCAGATGACGAAGAAAGTTTAAACAAAAATTTAAAAGGCGTAGGCACAATCTTCATGATGTCAGAAATTTACGACCATGAAGAAGAGATGATTCCCTTATCTAATAATATAATAATAATTAGTCAGAATGAATCAATTGAGGAAGAAACTCTTAGTTCTATTATAAACCATTGGGAGATGCCTAAAATCAAGGTTGGAGAAATATACAAAAACTTCATATTTAGGTTCAGAAGTAAGATGCATGTACAGATCTTCGAAGGAGCTATAGGTCAAACTGAAGAAAATATACTAGACATTCCTCTCTTCAAGACAGATAAGGTAAAACAATACCTTAGAGAAGGATATCACTATGTCCATATTGGCATGATACAAGTTAGTCTTTGTCCGTATTCATAAATAGAAGAGATACGCTAACAATTTGTTGTTTAGCAGACAATCGTTGGAATTTTTTTGAAAAGGCCCTAATATGGAGAATTCAGAGTAATTTGTATAGCAGACCATTTTGTTTTAAAACTACTTCATGTCGTTAAAAGATCTTTATCTTTGAATCAAGATAAAGATCTTTTTTTTGAATCAAAAGATCTTTATCTTAATAAAGCATTAGGACTGAGGATTCGGATTCAAAGCATGACCGAATTATGAGAAGTATGCAAAAATATTGCACTACAATATCGTCTAGTTTACAGAGTGGTAAATACCCCAAATCCACTAAGTGAAACGCTAGATAGCAAAGTAGAACTATTTGAACAGACAAGTAGTAATGTCCAAGTAATAAAAGTAAAGAAGATAAATCCAAAGTTACTATCAGGGCCTAAAAATTGGGTGATAGGAGAAGGATAAGCTAGTAAACAGTTAGAACACATGCAGATTAAGGAAAAATAAAGGTGTTGTCATCCTCAAAGAACAAAGGAGACATTCCGTCTCTTCTACACCTTCCATGTCTACAAATACAAAAGGTAAAGGTAAGAAAAAATGGTAGAGGACTCCACTAAAGAATAAGAAAGTTCTGATGAAGACATCATAGGGTACAAAATAGTTACCATTCTGTTCCCAACCTATTCTGGTCGCACCCAAAGGCCCACTGTGGTCGCACTTTGCATGACACGTCCGCACAAGCAACAGACATTTTCAACGCTCACAACCGGTCAAAGCATGCACGCTCAAGGAACGTGACCAAGCCTCATGACGCTTCGACCGTCGCACTTCGCCCGACGCCCGTCGCCCGTCGTCCGGACGTCAACTCCGCGACCCCCGTCGCCCGTCGTCCGGACGTCATCTCCGCGACCCCCGTCGCCCGTCGTCCGGACGTCATCTCCGCGACCACGTCGCCCAGACTTCACTTTGCGACCCCAGTCGCCCGGGCGTCACTCCGCGACCCCGTCGCCCGACGTCCTGGCATCACGCTCCAACACTTCACCGCGCCCGTGCGCCGCGCCGCTGATACAGCCGTGCCCCCAGGCTCTCTGTCACACTACCGTGCCCCCGGCACCATCCGCACTCTGTCGCGCCCACGCGCCACCATTGACACAAACGTGCCCCCGGCACCTTACTCACTCCATCATGCTCATGTGCCACAATCATGTCATCATGCCCCCGGGCACCACACTCATTCATCACACCATGTGCACCTTGCCTTGGTCATGGAACATGCTTCAACCCCCTCTCTGGAGTGTACATCATCCTGCGGGGATAGGCGACTCCTCCGGGACGCTATCTCTGCCAGGGAGCTCTTCAACTCCCCTTCCGCCAGGTAGACGGCTCCTCCGGGATGCTACATCGGCCAGTTGGGTAGACGGCTCCTCCGGGATGCTACCTTGACATGCTCCGAGTGCTCCGGCACAAGGACTCACCCGCGGGGATAGGCGACTCCTCCGGGACACTATCTCTGCCAGGGAGCTCTTCAACTCCCCTTCCGCCAGGTAGACGGCTCCTCCGGGATGCTACCTCGGCCAGTCGGGTAGACGGCTCCTCCGGGATGCTACCTTGACTCGCTCCGAGTGCTCCGGCACAAGGACTCACCCGCGGGGATGTGCGACTCCTCCGGGACACTATCTCTGCCAGAGAGCTCTTAAACTCCCCAGGTAGACGGCTCCTCCGGGATGCTACCTCGGCCAGTCGGGTAGACGGCTCCTCCGGGATGCTACCTTGACTCGCTCCGAGTGCTCCGGCACAAGGACTCACCCACGGGGATAGGCGACTCCTCCGGGACACTATCTCTGCCAGGGAGCTCTTCAACTCCCCTTCCGCCAGGTAGACGGCTCCTCCGGGATGCTACCTTGGCCGTCCAGGTAGACGGCTCCTCCGGGATGCTACCTCGGCCTACGGAATAGGCGACTCCTCCGGGACACTATCTCCGTCAGGGTGCCTGCGTGACTGGCCTACGTGCTCCGGCACTGGGGGCTTGCGTCGGCACCTCTAGGGACTATGACCCACGGGTCACTCCAAGACGGGAGCAGGTCTTCGAAGGGCATCGCGCCTAGTTCACCTGATAGTTGGGTGTCGGGTCTTCCCCACCGCTACCAGGCCTATGAGACTCTGCAAGGGCTTGGATTGGTGGCTAGATCAAGGGGTTCTCTGGCCACACCGACGCGGTGGGAGCCAGTCTTTCCTGACAGACGGAGCGACGCTGTGAGGAGCAGGTGGGGTGAATATGCGATCCGACAGTCCGTGGAGCACCGGCATCCGTGGACCCCCCCGGTGACGTGTCACTCCCGGGGAGCGCCACGTGTCGGTTAATGACATCATCATCTCAATCTCTATAAATAGAGGTCTTGAGAATTCATTTAAAAAGAACATAACGGTTGGACTTCTTCTTCACTCTCACATTTTCACTTTCTCACTCTAGAATTCTAGAGAGAGAAACATACAGTACCCTGACTCTGGACCTAAGCATCGGACTGTGACTGTCATCGTGTATTCATCCCGCGCTATCGCCCTCGCAGCACTGCCACCCTCGAGCTCTGTCTGGGAAGCCCTTGGTCTCTGCCCTTGTTCCACCCTTGCTGTGTCTCACATCAACATACTTGGAAGCTGACGCGGACTGTAGCCTTTGTGGCACCGCCACGTAGGTACGAACCCACTTTCCTTGGCATCATTTTGGCAACTCCGCTGGGGAGGTGAGCATCGTATTGCAGTTTGCCTATCTTCCACACTCAGCAACCATGCCTTAGCAACGAAGGGCTACCAGGACTACCAGTCACAACCTCAACCCAGCCATCCAAGAGGCCGTCATTTTCCAGACTTAGAAAATTTTCAAGCTACATTGATCTTGCACAAGTCTATTGATATCACCCTTCATGCCATCACCCACTCCCTTGGGGGCTTCACCCCTTCCCAATCCCTTCGGCCTCACATTGCAATGACTTGGTACGTGGTGCGCGGGGTGGCTCGAGCCGCGCTGCTACGGTCGCATTATCATCCTGCATTCACTTTTCTTGACACTTAGAAAAATTTTCATTTTTTTCGCAACCGGTCATCGATGATCATCCTCAGTGGTCTCCCTCGGCATCCTTGTCTCAGCCCAACACTTAGAAAAAAAATTTCATTTTTTTCGCAACCGGGTCACCACCCTCAACGGCCTCCCCCTAGCATCCTTGCCCAACTCAAAAAAAATAAAATTTCAACACTTAGAAAATTTTCAAGTTTTTCATCTTCCCCACTACTCCCCACATTCAAGCTCTCATCACTCTCCCTCTCACATTTTCCTCTCCTCCCTCACCATCCAACACCTCGTCACCTTTTCCCCACTTCACACATCACTTCTTTCTCCATTTTATGGAGCAAAATTTCATACTTCCACCATCCCACTTCTCTCATTCTCTTCTTGTGCATTATGAAAAAAAAAAAAAAAAAAAGTCATTGGGGGTTCCCTCTCCTTATGAAGGCCAACAAAAAAAAAAATTTTTTGCCCCCCCCCACCCCACCCCATCACCCCCCACCACCACCCAGGCGCCTGGGCAGCCCCAAATTCGGGCAGCCTCCATCTCACCCCTCCATGTGGGTCTTCCCCACTCTCTCTTCCCAATTTTAATTCCCCCTCTCCCTTTCTCTCTCTTCCTTTTTCTCTCCCTCCCATCACTTTTTACTTTTTCTCTTTCTTCCTTCACATCACCCATTTCACACACTTCCTACTCTTCTCTCTCTACCCGAGACAACATCCCCCAATTTCCCCACTTTACACACACTCTCTCTCTCTCTTGTAACATTAAATGCCTCTCTCTCTCTCTCTTTCTTTCTTACACATTCTCTTACACTCTCTTACACACTTTCTCTATCTTATACTCATTAACCCACCAACACACTCTTCTTTTTCACCCTCACGTGGGTTCTCCCACCCTCCCCCTTACTTCTCTTCCTTTTCACTCATCATTACACCCTATCTCCCACTCACATTAATCCCCCCCTTTCACCTTACTTCACTCTCATCATTTCCCCCCTAGAATCCCTCCCCCATTTTCCCACACCCTCACCCTCGGCCTCGGCCTCCCCACCCCCATTCCCAGGCCGACCCCCCTCCCCTCTCTTCATTCACTTTCCTTCTCTCTCCCTCCCATTAATCACATCACTCTCTCTTCATCTTTTCTCTCCCCCCATCATTTCCAATCCCCCCATTTTTCCCACACCCCCACCCTCGACCTCGACCTCCCCACCCCCCTCAACCTCGACCTCCCCACCCCCCTTCCCACGGCCTCCCTCGCTCCCTCTTTCTCTTCTTCTACCTCACCCCCATTAACTCCCTTCACTACTACCCCAATTTTATACTTAGTTCTATTTGTCTTCTCTCTCCCTCTCTTACCACCACATACTTTATTTACACTACTTCATAAATACAACACCCCTCATACTCAACATCTTTTTCTTTCTCATATTCCATTATACTCACCCTACACAACACTTAACAAATTTATTTTTTTTCTATCTAACCAAACCAAAAAATCAACATTCCAATTTTACTACAACTAAAACTTCATATGCTTTAGGGTTGCACTTCTTGACTCCCTTACCCATTTTGTTACTTTTTTCCATACTTAGATTTTTTTTTCCAACATTGACCGCCTTCCCTTGCTCGCGCCCTTGCGCCCGTCGTGGACTGCCCCTGCATCGCGACGCCCGACCGCGCCTTTGTCGCGCCTCGCATCACAATGTCCCCCGACATCAACATCCTTGGTAGGTGGTGCGCGAGGTAGCTCGAACCACCAACTCCAACTCACTATTCGACGCTCATCATCCGTCGCCCGGGCGCCGTCTCCGCGACCCCGTCGCCAGCGCCCGTGCGCCGTCCCCGCGACCCCCGTCGCCAGCGCCCGTGCGCTGTCTATGCGACGCTTGTCGCCCATCATCCGGGTGACGTCTCCGCGACACTCGTCGCCCAGGCGCCGTTTACATGCTCGCGCCCTATCATCGTGCCTTTGTCTTAACCCCCAAGCATTCCAAGCTTTCGTAGGTGGTGCACGAGGTGGCTCGAGCCACCTACTCTTCATCATCATCATGCATTGACGACGTCAACAACTCGCCGACCAAACAACATCAAAATCTTGCTAAGTGATTATGCGTGCGGTGCCCGCTCGGGTTGCCCCTCCGCGCACACCCCACGCAGGGGGCTTATGTTCCCAACCTATTCTGGTCGCACCCAAAGGCCCACTGTGGTCACACTTTTCATGACACGTCCGCACAAGCAACAGACATTTTCAACGCTCACAACCGGTCAAAGCATGCACGCTCAAGGAAAGTGACCAAGCCTCATGACGCTTCAACCGTCGCACTTCACCCGTCGCCCGTCGCCCGTCGTCCGGACGTCATCTCCGCGACCACGTCGCCCAGACTTCACTTTGTGACCCCAGTCGCCCGGGCGTCACTCCGCGAACCCGTTGCCCGACATCATGTCATCACGCTCAAACACTTCGCCGAGCCCATGCGCCGCGCCGCTGATACAGCCGTGCTCCCAGGCTCTCTGTCACACTACCGTGCCCCCGGCACCATACGTACTCTGTCGCGCCCATGTGCCACCATTGACACAAATGTGCCCCCGGCACCTTACTCACTTCATCGCGCCCATGCGCCACAATCATGTCATCATGCCCCCGGGCACCACACTCATTCATCACACCATGCGCACCTTGCCTTGGTCATGGAACATGCTTCAACCCCCTCTCCGGAGTGTACATCATCTTGTAGGGATAGGCGAATCCTCCGGGACACTATATCTGCCAGGGAGCTCTTCAACTCCCCTTCCGCTAGGTAGACGGCTCCTCCGGGATGCTACCTCGGCCAGTCGGGTAGACGGCTCCTCCGGGATACTACCTTGACATGCTCCGAGTGCTCCGGCACAAGGACTCACCCGCGGGGATAGGCGACTCTTCCGGGACACTATCTCTGCCAGGGAGCTCTTCAACTCCCCTTCCGCCAGGTAGACGGCTCCTCCGGGATGCTACTTCGGCCAGTCGGGTAGACGGCTCCTCCGGGATGCTACCTTGACTCGCTCTGAGTGCTCCGGCACAAGGACTCACCCACGGGGATAAGCAACTCCTCCGGGACACTATCTCTGCCAGGGAGCTCTTCAACTCCCCTTCCGCCAGGTAGACGGCTCCTCCGGGATGCTACCTTGGCCGGCCAGGTAGACGGCTCCTCCGGGATGCTACCTCGGCCTGCGGAATAGGCGACTCCTCCGGGACACTATCTCCGTCAGGGTGCCTGCGTAACTGGCCTACGTGCTCCGGCACTGGGGGCTTGCGTCGGCACCTCTAGGGACTATGACCCCCGGGTCACTCCGAGACGGGAGCAGGTCTTCGGAGGGCATCGCGCCTAGTTCACCTGGCAGTTGGGCGTCGGGTCTTCCCCACCGCTGCCAGGCCTGTGGGACTCCGCAAGGGCTTGGATTGGAGGCTAGATCAAGGGGGTTCTCTGGCCACACCAACGCGGTGGGAGCCAGTCTTTCCTGACAGACGGAGCGACGCTGTGGGGAGTAGGCGGGGTGAATATGCGATCCGACAGTCCGTGGAGCACCGGCACCCGTGGACCCCCCGGTGATGTGTCACTCCCGGGGAGTGCCACGTGTCGGTTAATGACATCATTATCTCAATCTCTATAAATAGAGGTCTTGAGAATTCATTTGGGGAGGAACAGAACGGTTGGACTTCTTCTTCACTCTCACATTTTCACTTTCTCACTCTAGAATTCTAGAGAGAGAAACATACAGTACCCTGACTCTGGACCTAAGCATCGGACTGTGACTGTCATCGTGTATTCACCCCCCGCCACCGCCCCCGCAGCACTGCCACCCTCGATCTCTGTCTGGGAAGCCCTTGGTCTCTGCCCTTGTTCCACCCTTGTTATGTCTCACATCAACATACTTGGAAGCTAACGCGGACTGCAGCCTTTGTGGCACCTCCACGTAGGTACGAACCCACTTTCCTTGGCATCACATTCCAATCAGACGAAGTATGTCATCATGTGTAGAAACCATACATGTAATGACCACAACGTCCATACCTGACACTGTCAAGCAAATGCTAAAAGAAAAGGTCTAGACAAGAGATGAGCATGAAAAAGGGTATTCAAGAGATTATAAGTATTATTGAGGATAAAAGAACCTCGAAGAAGATGAATAATAAATGGATGGCAGTAAGTCCAAGTAATTCTTATATAGAATTAACTTTGACTTCTAAAGTTACCACCCTTATAAAATAGATGCTTTAGTAAATACTGGAACATCCATTGTCTGGCACGACCTGGAATTTTACCCTCTGAAAAATGGATCAGAGCAGGCCAACTCATGAGCATACAAATAGCAAATGATGATGGGTTCGAGCAAGAATTTGAAGCTTATCATACTCCGGTCACAATTAATGGAAAACAGTTCATTGTAGAGTGATTAATTCAATTCGACGATTTTCTAATTATGAAATGCTTTCCTAAAACAAGCTAAAAATCGACCGTTTATTCAGGAAGAGTTTCATATTGCAATACAACATAAAAAATCTGTTGTTAAAATATGCTGCTCAAATATGTAAATTTGTTTTCATCCAGAAAAATTAGGAGAGATCCAAAAACATATAAAGAATGACCTCTACGCAACCCAACATGGCGAGGAGAACAAAATAGCCTCATGGAAAAGGTTACTTGAAGAAGAAATAACCAAGAAAGAGATACTTAACGAAGAAGTAACATAGAAGATTACAGATGGGTTGAAGAAATAAACCAACATTATCAATGCAAACAAGGAAAAGAAATTCCTAGTATTGATAGTATAAAAAAGATGTTAGAAAATAGTTTTAGTGATGACCCGTTAAAATTATGAAAAAAGGATAAACCTTGGGCGGCATTGACCCTCAATGATAAAGATTATGTGGTTAGCGTAAAACTAATGCAACATAGTCTTGAGAGAGTTCAGGAATTTAAAAGACAGATTCCTGAAATACTAAAACAAGGATTAATAAGACCGAACAAGAGTCATCATTCAAGTCCGGGTTTCATAGTAAAAAATCATGCAGGCCAGGCTAGAGGAAAAGCCATATTAGACTATAGAGCTTTAAAGGCAGCAACATCAAAGATGGCTATAAAATTCCAGACAAGGAAATGCTAATAAAAAAAAATTCAGCTAGCCAACTTTTTCTCAAAGTTTGATTTAAAAAGTGGATATTGGCAAATCAAAATGGAAGAATTATCAATTTCCATCAACTGCCTTTAGCGAACCACAAGGGCACCATGAATGGACGGTGTTACCATTCGGATTGAAAAATGCTCCACCATAAATGGACGGTGTTACCATTCGGATTGAAAAATACTCCACTTTTATTCCAAAGAAGGATGGATAACATTTTTAGAAAGCACAAAGATTACTGTGTAGTATACATAGATGACATACTAGTATTCTCAAAAACCAAAGAAGAACATAGAAATTATCTAAAAAAGATAGCACAAGAATTCATTGATAATGGATTAGTACTATCACTAAAGAAATGTGAATGTGAACAAACCACCATTAACTTTCTAGGATTGAAAATAAAAGAAAGTAGAAAAATTATCCTTCAAGATCACATAGCTGAAAAAATAAAGTTATTTTCAGAATAAATCAATGATGTAAAACAACTTCAAAGATTTATCGGGTTTTTAAATTATGCGAGGAAATTCATTTTGCATTTATCAAACCTAACAGAAACCTTAAGTAAAAAACTTAGAAAAGGAAAGTGGATATGGAAAGATGAATATACCCAAAATGTTCTTTGGACAAAAGGTCAGGTAAAAACCCTGCCAAAACTAAGCTTGCCTAAATAAGGAGATAAGCTAGTTCTAGAAACTGACGCTTCTGAAAATTGTCGGGGTCCAGTATTAAAAGCAATACCCCCTGATCAAACTGAAGAACAATTGTGTGGATATTTGAGTGGAACCTTTAAGGATGAAGAAACTCGGTATGACATAAACGAAAAAGAGTTTTTAGCTGTAAAACGTGGCATAAAATCTTTTTATATATTACTAGTTTTTAGCTATATAACCCGCTCCTAATGGGGTGGGGCGGGGCGGAGATCCACCGGGTGTGGATCTAATTGCCATCCCTACTTCAGGCTTAATTTCCCCCAGATTCGTGACACCTTTTGCAAATTTTCAAAATTTGCACTTTGGCTTTGAAATTACATTTTGGCCCCTCAACTTTGGAAAATTACCACTTGACCCCAAAATCACCCTAACCCCTCATTTTGATGATTTTCACTTCCTAACACCCACTCATCATCAAAATGACGCTACTTAACAGCATATGCTTCCCGTTCACCATATTTTCTAAAATTATATTTTTGCCCCCTAACTTTTCAAATTGCATTTTAACCCCCAAGGCCACACTAACCCCTTATTTAGCTTCCTAACACTTAATCATCACCAGCATATTGCTACTTAATAAAAATAACACTCCTTAATTAATCAAACTCACGGTTAGATTAATTTTCGGGGTATCACACAATAGAAGGAACTATTCCTTTCTATTGCTCCTATGTAAAATTTCGTTTCCAGTATAAATAAAAGAGTATTGGTCTTAATACGACGTTCTTCTACTGCACTTTTCAAACAAATATCTTGAAAGCTTGAGAGTGTTTGGTAATAGCCATTAGCCAATTCTGAGGAACGTAAGGCATCGAGTTGTCTGTCCACTTGGTGAAAAGCTTGGATATCGGGAAGCAACAGGCGAAACATGGCAAACGTACATTCAAGGACCAAGAACAACATCTCTGTAAGTAGCATTATATCCTAAAATAACCTAAGTAGCATTATATCCTAAAATAACCTTGTGGTTTATATTGTACGTGACAAAGTATTATGGTGCATAAAATTATATATTTTAAAAGTTTTGGAGTTAGATTGCAAATACATTAAAGTATTAGGGTTATCTAGCACTATTGATGTAACGTCCCGAAAATTTTGAAACATTAACACTCGCTCGATCATTTATACTAAGACAATAATCCCTTCAAACTCAACTAATTTTAAATCGTCAATCAGTCAGAGCAACTAAACCATCGAATAAGATAATATTCTAACTATACTGTCATACTTGAAACATCAAGTCTAAGTCAAAAATCTAAATAGCAACACTGACCCGCGCAAGGGTTTTAATAACCAAGACTAAAACTTAAATTTTCTTTCTTTCGCTTGGCTGTAATCCATACCCAATGCAATCTATTATTGGTAATTACCTGCAGGAAGGAACAGAAAAAGGGGTGAGCTTTTGGGAGCTCAGTAAGGTTGCTCAAAAATTTAGAAAAAAAGAATACAAATGATTATCAGATTCACTTCAAAAACGATAAGGGATGAGATTCAACTCAATCCCTAAAACCAGATATAGAGACATAAACAATTTCAATCACACTGAAACGATGCAGATGATATTGAACATGAGTGGATGCAAAGCCACACAGGCAGTGCAGAGAAACACTTAGCAAAGCCACACAGGCAGTGCAGGGTAATCACTTAGCAAAGCCACAAAGGCGATGCTCACTAACAATGTGGTTACATATGCATATGAACACTAGCTAGACCCTTATGGTACTAGCATCTCATGACAATAACAGATCATCCTTATATCACCCCCGATATAGACCATCCTTATAACTCCTCAATACACTAACTCATGTCAATATACAGAATGCAATAATCGATAATGCAATGAATAAATCGATGATCAAAGAGTAATAAATACCGAGCATCAATGAGGATTTTAAATAAACGCTTAAGGCTTAAGAAAAGGTATTAAAGGGAAATAACGCATTCTCATAACAAATATAACAGAGTCCAAAGAAAATTCAATAGCAATTTTGAAAAAATATACGAGGACAAATTGATGAATTGTGTTTCGGATAGAAATCCCTTACCTCAATCCAAGAAATGCTCTCGCTGCTATTTAACCTCGTACAAACCTCGAATTAACCTAAATTAGCAGATTAATTATTAGAATACAACCTAGCCTCACAAATAATTTATCTAATGCTAATTCTTAATAGTTACTCACTCTGACACTCTTAACGTAAACAAAAATGAATCGGATTCCTCCAACGGCTAAACCTAACCGATAACCCCGCACACTCTATAATGTATTAAGACACTCCAAAATTCATAATAAATATATATAAAATTCTTTTATACCTTAAAATAGCATAACAAGTTGAAATATAAAATTTCTGAATTTTTAAATATTTTTGAATTAAAAATAATTTTCTTAAATACTAGAAAAAAGCCCAAAGATAACAATTAATACATCTAGCTCAAATAAAATTCCCAAAATTCTTATAATATCTCTGTAATATATAATAAAAATACATAAATCAAAATTGGAATTTAAAAAGTACCGAAATCATTTTAAAATCATTTGTTTGGTTAAATCAAATGCGATACATGTTAAGGTACTAAATCAACTCAAAAATTTATGAAACTCAAACGAAGTTGTCGTTTTGCTATAAAAACATTACTGTAATTTTTACAAAATTTAATATTAGTTTTAAAGGCTCAAATTTGTTTTTTAGAATAACTGCACTTGCAAATATATTAAAAATACCAAACGATATCAGAAAAATATGAAATTTTCACAGTAATTCTAATATTGCATTAGGAACCTTCTTGTAAAGTTTCAAAAATTTTCAATAATCACAAGATACCCAACAGTCACGTGGTACAACTGTGCAAGCACAGTGTACCACTCCACTGAACAAACCCATTTCCCACTTCATTTGTTTGGTTAAATCAAATGCGATACATGTTAAGGTACTAAATCAACTCAAAATTTTATGAAACTCAAATGAAGTTGTCGTTTTGCTATAAAAACACTACTGTAATTTTTACAAAATTTAATATTAGTTTTAAAGGCTCAAATTTGTTTTTTAGAATAACTGCACTTGCAAATATATTAAAAATACCAAACGATATCAGAAAAATATGAAATTTTCACAGTAATTCTAATATTGCATTAGGAACCTTCTTGTAAAGTTTCAAAAATTTTCAATAATCACAAGATACCCAACAGTCACGTGGTACAACTGTGCAAGCACAGTGTACCACTCCACTGAACAAACCCATTTCCCACTTCATATTCTTCCTCCCCCTTCTCTGCAATGCAGCCGCACTACACCAGCCACCCACTCACGTTACAAACACTCTACACCACTTACAAACACACTACACACACTCAATACCTATCTTTTACACAAACATATACTTACATATCAAAACACATACATACACTACCCATTTTATGGATGCTTGTGCAGCCCATTTGCTCACTCATTACATACAGACACACATACAATTGACACACACATCACACTCCACAACAGTCTCCCTTTCCATGCGCACAACACACACCACTTACACACATTATACCCACACCACTGCCACATACAAGCACACGTACCGGTCTGAGTTCTAAAGACCTCCGTCCTCCGGTCACTCCACTAGTCCACCGGCGCTGAGCTCCCAAATCCCAATCTTCTTCGATCTTCACCACCGGCGGAGCAATCGGCGACAAAGGTATGTTCCGATTCACCTTAATCTTGCCATGATGCCATCTCTACAACTCTACAAGATTTATTTGACTTTTTTTTCTGAAATGCTATAAAGATCAATGATGTTCGATGTTAGTAGATTTGTGGTCTGATCATATCAATGGATGAACAACAAAGATGTTCAGCATACAGTAACTCCTCATTATTCAATTTTGTAGAAGCAAAAGCATTCTAGGTTAGTTATCTAGTTTGATTTTCCAGCATGGCTGCATGGGTAATTATTGATTGATGATTATTGAGATTATTGATTATTAATTGTGATTATTGTTTATGGATTATTGATTATTTGAGTTCCAAATTGTGATTATTGATTATTGATTGAGATTGTTGACGGAGGATGGGACCCAATTGGATTGAATGTGTGATTTAGTTGAATGGTAGGTTGAAATCAAGTTAATTAGGTTAACGTGATAACGAAACATGACTGGGAAAGTAAAAGAATAAAATTATTTGATTGATAATTGACTGGGAAAAATGTCTTCAAAGCCATTGGGAATGAGGCTATTATTAAGCGCTACAAATCTTCGGCGCCTCATCGAGTAGTTATTTAGTACTCTCGTTTGTAAACTCTGAAATATCTATTTTGTATTCGCTTCTTTCGTATTTTTTGTGTATTATCAAAAAAACGCACCCTTTTTTTTTTGGCCATTTTACTTATAAAATAATTTATTAATTTTGATATATTTTTAGCACCCCCTGGGGTGAAATCCTGGCTCCGCCCCTGCATGCAACACCCCTTGCGCGCACCCTCATAACACCCATGCACTCATGGACACACACAACAACACACATTCCAATGGGTTAAAACACACACACACAACCTGTTAAAGTAGCCCCTCCTTTGTTGTAGCTTACACCCATACACACAACCAATACACAACACAAAAACCCATCACAGCTACTGCCTGGCAGTAGCTGCTCCTGTCTGAACCACGGCGGCACAGGAAAAAAAAAACAGGTTTTTGGCAGCCATGGTGTAGCACCCCTAACGTTAGTACATTCTAGCCGGTTATTTTATTTCTTTAACGACAGTTTTTATAAACAACATTTAGCGTTGATTACATGAGCGAAATTATGGGAACCTTTAGTGACAATTTTTATACGCAATTCAACATCGAATTACGTTAACGATTTTTTTTATTGACAGCCTTTAGCGACAATTGTTGAAGCGGGTTAGTATGTGTGTGTGTACATATTACATCCAAAATCTGATTTATTAAAAAAAAAAAAATAATGTCCACTCTCTAACCTTAGGAAAGTGAGGGAACAATAAGGAGGAAATTAGGGAAAATTTTCGATCTTGCCTTAAGAGTCCATTCGGTTACAACAAGAGAAGTAGATATATCGGTTACAGAGAAAGAGAGAAGAAACAGAGAGAGAGAGAGGAGGAAGAGAAGAAGAGAAGGCCGTCAAGGACTCCGGCGAAGTAGCGAAGAATTTCGGTAAGCCCTCTTGACATTTTCAGTGTTTTCATGTGTGAATTGCCGCATATATATATGTATATGTGCAATGGTCTTTAGCCACGAGGAGGAGAATCGTTAGAAAAGGGAAACCATGGTAGCTGCGGTGGTAGTGTGTGATCGTGAAAGGGGTAGCAGTGAGTAGAAGCAGATGAGGAGGATGCGGGTTAGAGAGAGAAACAGCCGTGAGGGAGCAAGAATGGGGCTTCACGGCTGCCCTAAAACCAATGTAATTTCTGTGTGTGTGTGTAATGGGTTTCCATGTGTGAATACGTGTGTAGAAGATGGGTTAATGAAGAGATAAGTTTGCAGAGTGCATCCCATGGAGATACAGGTGAATCATGTAAAGTAAAAGGAAGTGTTTTCATTTCATTTATTTTCTTCATGTACATGTAGTATATATACATGAGTGATGATAGAGACAAGGAGGGATACAAGGTGGGGGTGCATGAAAATTATTTACATGTTTGTGTGCACCATTGCCATTACAGCAGTGAAGGTGGGTGCATATGTGTGTATACATTGGTGGAGTGGATGGATAGTATATGGGTGAGGAAGTGTGTGAAAACCATGTGTAAGTTGGTGGGATCACAGTGTGTTTGTATTTGTGAATGGAATGAGAGTTTATGTGAGTAGTGGAAGAGGAAGAAGGCTGTACGTGTGTGTATGTGTTGGGCAAGAATGGGAAGGCAGTAGCTTTAATGGGTTTTGTCTGTGGGTGCCTTTTTTTTTTGTGTGTGTGTGATGTGAGGATGTGTTTGAGTGTATTAGAGTGAGTGTAAGGAGAGAAAAAGGGAAAGGGCTGCCATGATTGACCTGTGAGAGTGCTGAGTGACTCTTACAGAGAGTTAAGGTGGAAGGAGAAGAAGATGATGAACACTGATGGGTTTATGCTGTGAAGTGGTACACTGTGCTTGCACAGTTGTACCACGTGGCTATTGGATATCGTGCACTTGTAAAAAAATAATGTTTTCAGGAAGGATTTTAGGGCAAAATTAGAATTATTGTTAAAATTTCATATTTTTCTGAAATCGTTTGGTATTTTTAATATTGTTTTGAAATTTCAGTTTTTCTAAAAAACATTTGGAGCCTTTAAAATTCAAATTAAATTCTGGAAAATTTTCATTAATATTTTTGTAGCACAAAGACAACTCAGTTTCAGTTTCATAAATTTTAGAGTTGATTTGATGGTATTATCCATATCGCATTTGATTTAGGTAAACAAATGATTTTAAAATGATTTCAACACTTTTTAATTTTTTATTTCAATTTCTGTATTGTCCTCATATATTGTAAAGCAATTTTAAAATTTATGGGACTTTGGTTTGATCTGGAAACATTAATAGCTATTTTGGGGCTTTTCTTGTATTTAAAGAAATTATTTTAATTAAAAATTATTCCAAAATTCAGAAAAATTCAAAATTTGACTTTTTATAATGTTTTAAGCTATAAAAGTATTTTATAAAATTTATTATGAGTTTTAGGAATCGTTATGCATTAAGGAGTGTGTGGGGTTCTCGATTAGGTTAGTCTTTCGATTTGGTTCGAGTTGAGAGTATCGAAGTGAGTAACATTTAAGAAATTAGTTTTGGGTCCATAGTTTATGATCCTATAATTTTATTCTGATAAATAGTTTGCCAATATAGGTTAAATCAAAGGATCTGTACAAGGTTGCATAGCTTGGATCGAGGTAAGGAATTCTATTTGAAACCCCATTTTCATCTGATTGATATCATAAATAATTTTATGAGTTTTTAATGAACTCTGAGATTTTATTTGTCATGAAATTGTTTTCAATTGCCCATGAAACCCTAGCTTGAACCTTATAGCGATCGTTTGGAATTCTTGGTTTACTCTCATCTGTTTATTTGATTCGGTGATCGTAAAATGTTTTGAATTCTATTTATTACTTCTCAATGTTGACATGAGTTAGTAATCTGAGAGTTATAAGGATGGTCTGTTGGTTGGGTTAAATTAGTACTTAAATGGACTAGTCAGTGTACATATGCATATGTAAAGCGTATCGAGCACTACCGATATGGCTTTGCTAGAGTGTACTGCGCATGTTCAATGTTTCCTATTTTGTTTTCTTATACATAAAGTGTTTTGAATGCCTATCAATTAAGGGATTAAGTTGATACTCATCTCTATGTTTATATTGAAATGCAGTGATTTTATTTGAAAACCCCTTTTAAAATTATCATTTGAATGTATATAGAAAATCATTTGAATCGTTCTGTTTCTCTGTTTTAAAAGTTGTTATTTGGTTTAAATGTAAAGTCGTCCGAATCATTTTTGTTGTTTAAATCTTTGATCGACCTTAATGGGCTCTCGAAAGCTCACTCTCCTTTGACTTCCTTTCCGCAGGTGATAGCCAGCATTAAGTTGCATGAGAATGCATTAGAGCCGAGCAAGTGAATTAATTTTTTAGTATTGATCATTAAGACCTGAATTTAATTTTTAGTATTGATCATTAAGACCCCTACGCGGGTAAATTTCTCTAGCTTGTTGGTTAGATTTAAATTGATTTGAGGAATTGTAATGATTAGAAGCTCTGACATAGGTTTTCATAGTTAGTTATTTGAAATCGAGGTTTTTATGTTAAGTAGTGATTGTTTTAACGCTCCGGGAGTTCGGGGTGATAATGCTCCGGAAAAGTCCGGGTGTTAAAGCTTCGAATTTTCGGGGTGTTACACATGGTGCTCACGTCAAGACCCCGTTTTCCCTTACACGAATGTTCACACAAACCCACAAAATTCAAACCCCATCGCAGCCCCTGCCCGGCTCTCCCGGTTCATGCACGAACACCCACTCTCATAGCGCACACATCCAAATTCACGCAAATCTTACCCCGCAAAAACATACTAAATTCTGTGAATAATTAAATGGAGAAGAAAGTGTGATGGCTTACCGAAAAATTGAACCACCTTCGCTGGAATCCGACACTACTATCGTTTAAAAAAAATGTCGCTGAAGTTGACAAAAAAAATATTGCTCAAAATTATCGCTAAAGGTCAAATAAATAATAATAAATTTTTTTTTTGTAAAACCAGCCTAAGATTTTGGGGTGTTACAATTGAGGGAGAAAATTTAATTTGGATCGTCCATAAACCTGTGATAGACGGCTAGATCACGTTGACAAGTAAATTAAATTGCCTGCGGATTGTATAACGATTCCACAATGGTATTTAACGTCAAATGAAACCCCAACTCACTTTTCCATGGTATGTTGCGGTCAGCGTTTGGTCTCACTGACTAGGACCCAAAATCCCTCCTCCACCCGGGATAAATAATATTGTGGACGCATGGGCGAACCACGATGCAACAGTACTGTGCGCCAACGTATGGTCCCGTTGACCACGACCCGGAATTCACTTTCTCCCGTGGATATGGGGCACATCAACCAATATTAACCTCTCAATACCGTACCACGCTTCACTCAGCGTTCTCAAAACAACACAACTTATACCATGGCCATTTTAATTCCATTTCTCATCAACCAATTTCACAAGGCAAACATATAACAAATACTTTAAAGCTTTCATTTGGTAAAGTCACGTATACACATACATATATATTGAAAAATAAGTTGTACGGAGGTACATGGCAGGAGTACTTACCTGACTCGACAACCGGTTCTGCTCCATGCTCGAAAGTCGATCCTAACTCTTGGCTAAGGAAACCTAAACAATAAACCAAGCGGGTGTTAAATCCCGACGTCCAATCATGCCTGACTGATAAATTTCCCCCAAGTGAGTGAAATTACCAAAGTACCCCCGGCCTTGTGTAAAATTACGAAACTACCCCTCTCGTACTTAAATTACCAAAATAGTCTTCCCGTAAGTAAAATCGCCCAAATAACCGTATTGTATGTCAATTTATGCAAAAAATACTTTTCTTAGGTCAAGTTACCAAAACACCCCTTCGGGGTGGCAAACTACCAAAAAACCCCTGAAACACTTACATCATCAAAATGACCTTTATGTAAGAAAAATCACTAAAATATACTTGCCGTATGTAACTTTACTCAAAAATAACCTTTATGGGTAAAATTACCAAAATACCCCCCTCGGGGTGGCAAGTTACCAAAATGCCCCTATAGGTTTCCGGCACCAGAAAAATCTCAAAACTTCTCGAAATGCTATTTTAAGCACCCTGATATCATTTCTGGCCTAAAAAGTATTTTAAAGAATTTTTGCCCGAAAATCCCGAACCGGTGTCCGGATCGAGCGCTAAAAGGTCAGTTTCACGAAAAAATACCTATCGGCCTCGGAATGGCACGAAATTTTAGATAATGAATGATATCAGTAAAATAGAGTTTCTATAAAAATATTTCAGATTAAAATAACTTGGTTTACTAGGTTAATTAATTTACAAATTTGGTTTAATCACTACCATAATTTAGCGCTCTTCGCGGACACCGAAAAATTCCAGAGCGTACATCTCCTAAAAATATTGTGGGTTACAGTTTTGCACTTTGTCTAGTTTGGCCCTAACTATTGATAAAAATTCGTGAGAGAAGCTGCCTAAAGTAATTTATGTTTTTAGCGACAATTACACACACTATTCACATCAAAACACATAGTATTACACCTAAATTGCACACACTGTCTTCTTCATCTCTCTGCCGAAGCTATTACACCCATATCCAACTCGCATACATCTACTCCTAACTCTCGGCAACACATACAACCACACGAAATCCCTTCCACCATTCCCTAAACACATCCTAACCCATGAATTACACTTATACACATAAACCAAACATATATACACACACTCCATCACACCTGTAACACACACACACTCACGGCTCACACTGAAACACACTCATACACACACTAACACATGACCCTCACCCGCAAACACTCACCAAGTCATCCAAAACCCACGAGTATCCCTCCTCCACCCACACAGCCACACAATCACTGCACCTACACGCACCCAGTGAGCACACAGAGCAACTATACGCGCACACACTCTGGTTGACGCACACCCACACTATGGACCTACTTCTCTCACTAATACACCCAAAACCTCACACAATTTCCTCCCACAACACACAATTTACACACTAATTTACGGCTGCTAGGCAGCTTTGATCCCCTTCCCATCCACGAGCACTCCCCTGCCCCGAAGTTAAACACACACAGAACACAGTAAACACGTACTCACTGCAGGGCAAACACACGCACCCACCGTTTCACCCACTGAAATTAAAGGGGAAGAGATCACCTTACAAACTATTTTCAATCTCTCTTCTTTGCCCGAAGCCGTTTGCTTTCCCTCTCTGTTTTTATTTCTTCTCTTGCTCTGTTTCTTGTTCTTCTTTCTTTCTTTCCTGAAATGGAAAGTCTTCCTTTCCCTTTTTTTTTTTCTTCTTCATTCTTTTTGGTCGACTTCTCTCTTCTTTCTCCTTTCTTTCCTTTCCTTTCTTCTTCTTCTTTTCCTTTCTTTATTTCTTCCTCTTCTCTTTTCTTCCCCTTTTTTCTTCTCTCTTGCCCGAAACTCCCCCCTATTTTGGCATACCCATGCCCGAAACAATTGGGTTAGTCACCTCAAGCAAGAGGTGGCAACCATGCTAAGACACAACCTACACATGCACACGTGCACTATATTTTTAAAATTTGCAATTTAAACCCCCACACTTGTGTAATTACACTTAAGCCCCAAAACTTTTCTAATCATTCTTAATTTAATTAAACATCAATGAAAATATATACTAGCATTCATTCCATTGTTTTTCATCTCTAAAATTATAATTTACATTTATGCCCCCAAAGGTTTACCAAAATTTCAAAAATGCCCCCAAAATTTCAAAAATTACATTTTTACCCTGAAATCTTTTTAAGCTCTCATGCACTACTAATGCCCGAGCACTGCTCAAAATTAATGCTCGCTTATTTTTCGGGGCACGGATGGCTATTTTAACCCGCTCCCAAAGTTCGGAATATTATATTATCCACACCTTATAAAAATTTCGTCCTCGAAATTATTCCCGGATCTCCCATTGCCTATAAAGTCTAGGCACTACGCTCCTGCTGCGTTATTCTGATAATTACCATACTATAGCTGAGCTACCTTGAACCGTCCCACCCAAATTTATTCCCGCAAATAACTGAACACAACAAAAGTTCTAATCGTAATGCTAGCTCAACCTGGTCAGGTTATCACTCGTGCTCCAACCGTTCCGGTACTTCACAACCAATGACTCAGCTAATACAAAACTTACTGAACTAAACCTATACCGATCCGAATTTCGCACATATCAACCAGATTAAGTCAAGCTCTAATGCGACAAACTTCCCCTATCTCGTGCTGATACTACACCAGAGATCCCATCAGTTGCACAATTTACTTATAACCGTAAGCTCAACTCTAAGATCAAGGCATACAGAAATACTAAACGATGGTCACACATGACCTGTGATTTACCGAGGCTATCATGGGTAGGGTAACCCATTCATATAAGCACTTAGACCTCACAACAAACAGCAAAACTGTAGCCGCTGGACTTCCACTGCGTACTCTAATATCTCGGAACATCGAGCCCAAACTGTTGCTGAATTTGTCACCAAAAGACGTGTTATCTTAACATAGTTACATACTGCATACCTATGATTCTGCATACCTACGTATTGCACTTTTCCACTAGAGTTTAAGGCCCTAAGTTGTCACATCACTTTCGATTCACGGTCAGCTTACTTACAAAATCTTATAGCCTTATCCTCCAATCATCCGTTCAGTTAAACATTTAAAATCTTTCGGTTCCTAAAAGCAAATAACATACTGTCTATTTTCATGAGTTCAGCCAAGGTTCCAATCATACACCAAATCATCGAATAGCTGATCCAAACCTTATCCACGTTCTCAGAGTCTATTCTTGCTAACAGATTATCTGAGGTTCCAAAGTCTATAGAATTCATACCTAAATTGTATACTACTATTGTATTTTGTTAAAACCAAGACCATAGGCATATGATATCAGATCAAAGCACATCCCCCAAGCAAATCACAATGAAGGTTCCATCCTTATTACCCTTTTTAAATCACCATGTAGAATTGAACTATCAAAATCAGTATTGCCTACGATTCAGTTCACCATAACGAACCGAAAAGGGTCTCAGAACACACATGAATTGTATAAACATATCCCTAAGACCTAACTCCACCACCGCTATCAAGAATCTTACTTCAAATCTTGCGGACACTTAATCAATGTGCCAACTACTATCCTACAGCTAAAATAAGAAGAAAGGTCGTCACATAAAATACGTAAGATATTTCACTTAAGATAATCAATAAGTACATGGCTCTCAAACCCTATTAAAATAAGTCCAAACCCTAGTCCCCAATACTCTCAATGATCTGCACCCTACTTTGAAAGGATAGCCTAAACAATATTTTACAGCGCCTAAAGGTCTATCGTACCATGCTCTGACAAGTTTACAAAATCAGATACCTAAGCTCTTAATACCGCAAAATCGTATTGCTCTGATACCATTCCTGTCACGACCTGACCCACGTGTGAGCTCGTGAACCAGGTCTGTGACCGGCCGCAGGCCCACTAAGTCTCCACACATGGCTCTGCCAGGCCTTACCACAACCTGTACTCATAAATCAATTCAACTACTAAATTCTACTCAATAAATTTCGCTACTAAGAGCCTCACTTAGAAATTCCTCAATAATTGAATCAAAACCTTTAATTACATGTCGCTGATAATTATGAAGCATTTGAAGAGACCTAAGCTGGCGCCCCTCCCTCGTGTTGCTCATAGGATCTGCCTCCCCTAGACCATTACCTGAAAAATAAAACAATGAACGAGAGCCCAACAAGTACGCAAACCATGTTCTTAAAATATTTTTGGGATTAAAAAAAAATGCCATGGATTCTTCCTTTCAAATCTGGTAATGATTGGATGGGTAGATCACGTTGACAAGTAAATTAAATTGCCTGCGGAGCAGTGAATAACGACACACACACACACACACACACACACACACACATATATATATATATATATATATATATATATATATGTATATATATATATGTATATATATGTATATATGTATACATATATATATATATATATATATATATATATATATATATATATATAGACACACACACACACACTTACTAACAATAGCTTTACCCAGAAATTGTACTGCTCTTTTAAAGCGAATGTAATATCCCAAACTGTGGGAGCTGTTTAAAATAGCCATCCGTGACCCAAAAAATAAACAAGCGCTAATTTTGAGCAATGATCGGGTATTAGTGTAGTATGGGAGCTTAAAACAATTTTAGGGCAAAATATAATTTTTGAAAGTTGAGGGGTCAAAATGCAATTTTAGAAACTTGAGGGGCCAAAGTGCAAATTTTGTAAGTTGGCAATATGTGTCATAACCTGATGAAAACAGGCCATGCACGATGGCCACCTCCTACTTGCTATAACCTGAGTCATGGTTAGGAATTATAAGTATTTGGGATAAGATTATGAGAAGGAAATTATCAAGAGAAAGTTTGGGGTGGAAAATAGAGAAAGTGAAGAACACGAAGAACACAACTGTAGCAGCTACGGGAAGGAGGAAAAAAAAGAGAAGGAAAAAGGAAGAAAAAGGAAAGGAATGAAATAAAGTGAAATCCAAACCCTAACGGGGTATGATTTTGAACCAAATTCGTGGAAATTGAATATTCTGTTAAATAATCTGATTGGGATGAAGAAATGATGATGAAATCTTGTTGGAATCATGGATATAAGACCTAAAACAACAAAGAAAGGGGGAAAACGAATTAGGGTTTGAATTGGGTTGATTTCAGTGGCATGGGTGTGTGTTTTAGTGTGTGTTCTTCATCCTTGGAGACTTAATTCAAATTGTTGGAGCTTAATTGGATGTAATTACATAAACCGAATTGATTTAGAGCTTGAAAGTATGGAAGACAAGGGAATTAGGAGATGTAAATGTGAGAAAAATGGAAATCCATACAAAAAATTAAGGAAGAGAAAACCCAGGTACACGGCTGGTTCAGGGAAGAAGAAGGTTTGTGTGTGCATTCAAGGTGTGATTGTGTGTGTTTGAATCTAAATAGTGACTTGTAATTGTCGCCAAAGATGAAACCTTAATAAATAGGTTTTAATTCGAATTCTTTAAAATTATTAGGTTCAAAATTATACAAAGTGCAAAACTATAACTCCCAATGTTTTTATGAGAACTACTCTTTGGAATTTTTTGAGAATTTTCGGGGTCCGTGAAGAACGCTAAATTGGGCTATCGATTAAAGAAATTTATTGAATTATTTAGCATAGCAAACCAAGCTATTTTGATCCGAAAATTTTATTAAAATATTATTTTACTGATATGAGTGATATTCTAAACTTTCAGGCCATTCTGAGGCCGATAGGTGTTTTTCGCGAAACTGGCCTTTTAGCGCTCGGTCCGAACACCGGTTCGGAATTTTCAGGCGAAAATTCGCTAAAATACTTTTTAGTCCAGGAGTGCTATTAGGATGCTTAAAATAGTGTTTTAAGATGTTTTGGAATTTTTCCGGTACCGGAAACCCCCAGGGGTATTTTGGTAATTTGTCAGCCCGAAGGGTATTTTGTTAATTTGACCGAGGAAAGGTATTTTTGTGTAAATTGACATACAATAAGGTTATTTGGGTGATTCTACTTACGAGAAGACCATTTTGGTGATTTAAGTCCGAGAGGGGCATTTACACCCTAGGGGCGTTTCAGTAATTTTACATACCGGTGAGGAGGGTTTCATTTTGGAAGTATGCGTGAGTCCGTTTAAGTTATAATATTGTGTTGTAGTTTGTGTTCTGATGATTCGATTATTCTGTTTAGGTTAAAGCTAAAGACTTCCGGTTAGACAGTTTAGCTGCAGATCCAGGTAAGGGATTATATCTGAATCCTGGGTAAGGACTTTCGTCCGAAACCTTATTTGATAACTTGTACTTGTAAGTACTCCTTTGAATTACTTACGACTAATGTCGAACTCTGAAGTATGCATTGATATTAGCATGTTCTTGTCGAGAAAACCCTAATATTGAACCTGGATCGATTATTTGGAAATCTTGTGATACTCGCCTGTTATTGCGTGCTGAGAAAATTTGACAATTGTCTGTATCCGTTCTTTCAAATTGTTGTGCTTAAATTCGATAATTATTCGCAATCGTTTTTGTTGTTTATCTGTGATTTTTCTTCTAAAGATTCTGATTTCTTCTGAAAATTTCAAATGCTGACTTATGTCTGTATGATTATTGTTATTGGAATCCGAATTGATTTCGGTGATTGAGCTTATGTTAAAGCTCATTGATATTGTTGATTTTTCTGTGTTGACCTGGGTTTCCGTTCTGTGGGAGGGCGTAATAAGATTGGTCTGAATCCTATAGGAAAAGCAGGCTAGCACCCAAGTGAACTAGTATTTTGGTACATCATGCATGTGTACACTTTGTTAACTTGCCGGAATGGCATTGCAATTGCCCAGGATCAACGTTGATTTTTTAGTTTCTCTGTTCTGTATATTGTCGTGACTGCCACGGTAATGACTGGAAAGTATTCTCTGAAATAATTTGTGCTTGGGTTGAACTTCCTTGAGAAAATTTAGTGTATTTTGGAAAGAACTATCTCAGATGATCTATTTACGTTTTGAAATCCTTTGGAAAACCATCATCGTATTTTGGAATGATGGCTTTAGAGATGATCTTTTATTAATCATTCTGAAACCCATCATGAGTATTACTATTTATTTTAGTATCTATTTCTGATGAATTTTGATCCTTTTGGAAATCATTGAGTATTTTACCGTTTGAAGTATTCTGGAAATTTTCGTCGGTTGGATTCTTTGGAATCGTTTCGTGATTCTTTTGTTTGTCCTTGTACGACCTTACTGAGCTCTCAAAAGCTCACCCTACATTTGACTCCTTTCTGTAGGTGATGATCAGCTGTAGCAGGTTCGGGAATGTGATAGAGTCTATGTGAGATTCCGGTGAGCCCACCACTACTGTGTAGTGAGACCCATGTGTGGGTCGGTATTGTCAACTCGTTCTATAAGGACTCGAGCTAGCAAGGAACCTATGTCTTAAAGGTTCAAATTTAAGCAGTTTTTGTAATATTGTATGTGAAGAATCGGAGTTGATATCGGATTAAATATTTTGGAATATGTGTTAGTGAACATGTCTGACTGGTTTGATGTGATCCGGTAGGTTAACGACCCGGGAGTTCGGGGCGGCGGAGCTCTGGATTTTTGGGGCTGTTACAGTTGGTATCAGAGCAGTTCGGTCTTGTGGTATTAGGAGTATAGGCATATGATTCTGTGATCACGGAACCACAGAGTGTAGGTAACACGATTCTGTAAAACCATATTTTGGTTAATGAGAGTGGGGTAGGATGATGGTACTGTTCTTTAGACACTTGTAGTGTGACATTGATAACTGTTAGTTGTACGATATGGTCGGTACTCGAAGCTTTGGGAGCGGGTTGAAATTGTCATCCGTGCCCCGAAAAATAAGCGAGCGTTAATTTTGGGCAGTGCTCGGGCATTAGTAGTGCATAAGAGCTTAAAAAGATTTTCAGGGTAAAAATGTAATTTTTGAAATTTTGGTAAACCTTTGGGGGCATAAATGTAAATTATAATTTTAGAGATGAAAAACAATGGAATGAATGCTAGTATATATTTTCATTGATGTTTAATTAAATTAAGAATGATTAGAAAAGTTTTGGGGCTTAAGTGTAATTACACAAGTGTGGGGGTTTAAATTGCAAATTTTAAAAATATAGTGCACGTGTGCATGTGTAGGTTGTGTCTTAGCATGGTTGCCACCTCTTGCTTGAGGTGACTAACCCAATTGTTTCGGGCATGGGTATGCCAAAATAGGGGGGAGTTTCGGGCAAGAGAGAAGAAAAAAGGGGAAGAAAAGAGAAGAGGAAGAAATAAAGAAAGGAAAAGAAGAAGAAGAAAGGAAAGGAAAGAAAGGAGAAAGAAGAGAGAAGTCGACCAAAAAGAATGAAGAAGAAAAAAAAAAGGGAAAGGAAGACTTTCCATTTCAGGAAAGAAAGAAAGAAAGAAGAACAGGGAAACAAAGAACAAGAAACAGAGCAAGAGAAGAAATAAAAACAGAGAGGGAAAGCAAACGGCTTCGGGCAAAGAAGAGAGATTGAAAATAGTTTGTAAGGTGATCTCTTCCCCTTTAATTTCAGTGGGTGAAACGGTGGGTGCGTGTGTTTGCCCTGCAGTGAGTACGTGTTTACTGTGTTCTGTGTGTGTTTAACTTCGGGGCAGGGGAGTGCTCGTGGATGGGAAGGGGATCAAAGCTGCCTAGCAGCCGTAAATTAGTGTGTAAATTGTGTGAGGTTTTGGGTGTATTAGTGAGAGAAGTAGGTCCATAGTGTGGGTGTGCGTCAACCAGAGTGTGTGTGCGTATAGTTGCTCTGTGTGCTCACTGGGTGCGTGTAGGTGCAGTGATTGTGTGGCTGTGTGGGTGGAGGAGGGATGCTCGTGGGTTTTGGATGACTTGGTGAGTGTTTGAAGGTGAGGGTCATGTGTTAGTGTGTGTATGAGTGTGATTCAATGTGTGCCGTGAGTGTGTGTGTGTGTGTTACAGGTGTGATGGTGTAGCGTATCTAAGAGAGAGACGCTCACAGCCATGTCCATTGCCTTTGGATTCATTGAATTTCACACAAATTCAGAGAGAGAGATTGAAGAAGAACTAAGAATTTTATTAGATGTAAAGAAAGAGACAAAGAGGATATAGAGAGAGAAAGTGCAGAAGTCTGGTATTGATCATACATGCCATTCTCATGCCTCCCTTCCCCGATTTAAGGGGAAATCCTAACAGAAATTCAAACAGAAACTAACAAGCGGTAAGGTGCAGAGAAGAGTCAAACGATGCCGTCTCATGCAAATGGGTAATAGCCAAACGGTGCCGTCTTCATGTAACAAGCAAAATAACCAAACGGTGCCGTCTTCATGTAACAACCAAACATTGTCGTCTCACTTATGGATTAAGTGATCGAAGCTGCGTCGTTTTCTTTGGCGCGAATGTGTCTTTCAAGCGGTGTCGTATTCAGTGGCGCCAATGTCTTCTTCTTCTTGATCTTAAACCTGAGGTTAGTTCGATTATCTGTCTGCTGAGCTGGAGCATCTTCTTGAGCTGGTGGAGCTTCCTCTTGAGCTGGTGGAGCTGGTGCTGCTGCTCATGTCTCATGATGTGAGGTTGTTACATCCCCTACCCCTTCAATTGACCCATGTCCACAAGGGTCGAAATGCGGAAACCTGCTCTTGGTCATTTCCCAATCTTCCCAGGTCTCATCCCCGTGATTGGCGTTGGACCATTTAATCAAAACCTGGGTGACAGCTTGATTGTCTCGTTTAATCTGTCTTTGATCTAGCACAGCAACTGGTTCCATCAAAATCTGTCCTTCACTGCCTAAGTATGGCAAGTGAGTTGTAGGAGTAATTTGACTGCCCAATTTCTTCTTCAACAGAGAAACATGAAAAACTGTGTGTATTTTGGACCCTTCTGGAAGATTAAGCTTATGCAACCTTGCTGACCGTCTGAATTAGTTGGTATGGTCCAAAGAACTTAGGTGAGAGCTTCATGTTCCTTTTGAGGCCTAAGGAAGTCTGTCTGTAGGGCTGTAGCCTTAGGTAAACCCAATCTCCTTCCACAAACTCTCTCTCAGTACGATGGAGGTTTGCGTAGTGTTGCATTCGGGCCTGAGCTTGTGTCAAGTTATCCTTGAGTAGGCTTAATATCCTGCTTCTGTCTTTCAAGTAGCTGGCCAATTCCGTGATACTGGTAGACTCAGGTGTAGCTAAGCTTAGAGTCTTGGGTTTGTGACCATAGACAGCTTCAAAGGGAGTCATCTGAATTGAAGCATGGTAGCTAGTATTATACCAAAACTCAGCCAAAGTCAACCATCTGGCCCAACTGTGAGGTCTTGCACTACACATGCATCTGAGGTAGTTCTCTAAGCACTTGTTCACTCTCTCAGTTTGTCCATCTGTCTCTGGGTGATAGGATGAACTGTAGGCCAGTTGAGTTCCCATTAGCTTGAAGAGCTTAGTCCAGAAGCTGGATAGAAAGACTTGTCTCTGTCACTGATGATGGCAGTGGGCATTCCATGAAGCTTAAAGACATTGTCAAGAAAAGTCTGAGCCACTAGTTCTGCTGTGAATGGGTGGGTTAGGCTAATGAAATGAGCGTATTTGCTCAACCTATCTACCACCACAAAAATGACATCCTTCCCTTGGGACTTAGGTAACCCTTCCACAAAATCCATAGTCAGATGTGTCCACATCTGCCCTGGGATCTCCAAAGGTTGTAATAGCCCGGGGTAGGGCACATTCTCAGACTTATTATGTTGGCAAGAAGAGCATTCACTCACCAATTTGGTAATCTGCTACTTCATGTTAGGCCAATAGAAGAACATAATGGTTCTCATGTATGTATTTTGAATCCCAGAATGGCCACCCAAACCAGTAGTATGAAGCTCTTGTAAAATCTGATTTCTGAGCTGTCCTGTGCTACCAACATACACCTTGCCTTTGAACTTCAGTATGCCACCCTGAAGGGTATAAAAGGAAGTTGCCATGGAATCAAGCAGCAGTTCTTGGATTGCCTTTTGAGCTAGATCATCATTCTCAAGGCTATTTTGTAGCTCTTGTTGCCATAGGGGAGTCACCACAGTCACTGCATTGCATTCTTCAGGGTCTTACTGTGGTAGTCTTGATAAGGCATCTGCTACCACATTATATGTTCCCTTTTTGTAATGCACTTCAAAATCGAAACCCAGAAGCTTGGACAATATTTTTTGTTGCAACATAGATGTAACCCTCTGTCCTAAAAGATATTTCAGGCTGCTGTGGTCAGTCATGACAATGAAGTGGTTATGGCTGAGGTAGGGACTCCATTTAGTAACAGCATGCACTAAGGCTATAAGCTCTTTTTCATAAGTGGAGAGCCCTAAGCACTTAACACCCAATCCTTTGCTAATGTAGGCCAATGGTTTCCCTTGTTGCATAAGAACTGCTCCAAGGCCTACATCACATGCATCAGTTTCCACCTCAAAAGAAAGTGTGAAATTTGGCAATGCCAAGACATGAGTGGTGGCCATGGCTTGCTTCAGTGTACTGAAGGCTTGAGCAGAGGAAGTATCCCAGTGATATGCATCTTTCTTCAATAAATTGGTTAAAGGCCTACTAATCACTCCATAGCCCTTAACAAACTTTATGTAGTATCCAGTGAGGCCTAGAAACCCTCTCAGCCCTTTAAGGTTTCTTGGTGTTGGCTAGTTGAGCATGGCTTCCACCTTGCTCATATCTGCTGCTACACCAGGTGTGTTCACCACATGCCCCCAAGACGCAACTTGCCCCGGAGCAAAAGTACACTTGCTCATTTTTGCATATAGGCAATGTTGCTTCATCAGCTGTAGCACTTGTCTAAGGTGCACTAAGTGAGCCTGCAAACTCTTACTGTATATTAACATATCATTAAAGAAAGCTAGTACAAACTGCTTCGTATATGGGTGAAATATGGTGTTCATCAAGCTGTGAAATGTGGCTGGAGCATTAGTTAGCCCAAAGGGCATGACTAAAAACTCATAAAGCCCTGTGTGTGTCTTGAAGGCAGTCTTGTGAGTATCAGTTTCTACCACTCGTATTTGGTGATAGCCACTCCTAAGGTCCAGTTTGGTGAAAATGGTGGACCCTTGCAGCTCATCCAACAAATCATCAATGACAGGGATGGGGTATCTGTCCTTGATTGTCAGTTTATTAAGTTCCCTGTAGTCAACACACATCCTCCAGCTTCCATCTTTCTTCTTCACTTAAAGTATGGGTGATGCAAATGGAGAGTTACTAGGTTTGATAGTACCTGCTTGCAGCAGCTCTGCTATGATCTTTTCAATTTCATTCTTCTGCACATATGAAACCCTATATGGTCTCAGATTGACAGGCTTAGCTCCTTCAATAAGTGGAATGAAATAGTCATGACTCCTGTGGGGTGGTAACCCTTTAGGTTCATCAAACACCTCTTGGTACTCTGCTAATAGTTCTTGTATTTCAACAGGTTGTTGCCCATCTCCTGAGGTAATGGTCACAACATAGACCTGACCAAAGAGTGTTCCCACATTATTTGTGATCAACTTGCTCATGGCTGTTGCTGAGATCATCTTGATAGTAGTTCCCTTGAACTCTCCTCCCTCCAATATTATGAGCTTGCCTTGGTACTGAAATGAGATTTGGTTGTTATCAAAATTGAAGTTAACATTGCCAAACTGTCTCAGCCACTGCATACCAAGGACACAATCACAGCCTCCCAAGGGTAGAATTCTCATCTTGGTGTTGAACTTCTGTGACCCCATTTCCCATGTGAAATTGTTGCACACTGTATCATACTTCAATCTTGCCCTATTAGCTACAGCCACTGTCAATGGGGTAGTACCTTCAAGAATGCATCTCAGTTTACTTGCTGACTGAGGGTCAAGGAAGTTATCAGTTGATCCTGTGTCAATTAGGATGCTGAACTCCTTGCCTTCAACTTGTCCAGGTATCCTGATAGTAGTGTCATGATACCAGCCAAGGCATGGACACTAATCTCCAATTCAGGGTTGAGGTCTTGGTTGGGAGAGTTGAGAGGATCCTCAGTTTCTGTCATAGAGCTATCAGTAGCTTCTGTGGCCTCATCATCTTCAGTTATGAGCATGGCTATAGATTTCATAGGGCACACACTCTTGTGACCTGGTTCGAACTTGGCTCCACACCTGAAGCATAAGCCTTGACTTAACCTCCTTTGGTGTTTCTCTGTGGAAAGGTGATTAAACCTTGGAGGGGGTCTGCGAGGAGTTGGTAATAGGTCCCTTTGGAAACAGCTGGTGTAAGGTAAGGCTGGAGGTTTTGATGGTATAGGTTGGGTTGTAGTTGGTTTAGCAGTCTTATAGGATGGTCCAGGGTTAGTAAATGTAGGCTTATAGGATGTTTGGGTGTAGTTGGATGTGGGAACTGCAGTATGCAAAGACTTGTGTCCCTTTAGCAAGTTTTGAATTGCTACTTCTTCTCTTCGGGCTATGTAGATAGCCTTAACAAGGTTCCCCACCTCAAATTGTTCAACTCTACTCTGGATCTCAGGCTTTAAGCCTCCAATAAAACTCATACAAAAGTAAGATTCATCCAAATAGTCAAACTCCTGCACTACTTGAGCTCGTAGTGCTTCAAATTTGTTAAAATAATCATCTACTGTCCTAATTTGTTGGAGCTTATTGAACTCTCCCAACACACTTACTCCAGTTAATACTGAGAACCTAGCATACAGATCCTTCACAAAGGATTCCCAATCAACATTCTCCACTGGTTTAATATAGGCAGCATACCAATGTTCTGCCTGAGCATCGAAGTGCACCGATGCATAAGGAACCTTGTAGTCCTCATGTATAGGACACAGGTCGAAGTATTTCTCAGCCTTGCGCACCCAACCCTTGGGGTCGTCACCATTAAACCGTGGAAATAAGAGTTTAGGTAACTGAGGAGGAGGCAGGTTACCTGTATGAGGCGGTTGAGTGTTCTGTTGAAGTCCAAACTCCATTCGATTGTGCCTGTGACTAGACTCACCACGCTCAGTATTTGTCTTGTGACTGTTTTCTGTTCGAGTATTCATTTGAGCCATGAAGCTAGTGAGTTCCAGCTTAAGATCAGAGAAGCTCTGGTGCAAGGTTGAATTGCCTCTCTGCAAGTCTCCCATCGTAGCTTCTACAGAAGCCATGCGCACATCGTAAGCAGCAAGTCTATTTCCCATTGCTTCCTGGAAATCATGATTTTCTGTCTCAGTGAGTTGATTATTCTTCACTGATCTCGGCATCTCAGTTACTCCAATTGATTCCCTTCAACTACAGACGATCACTGAAATGAATTTACTACAGCTAAGACTAGTACAAGCCCCGATTAGGAGGCTCTGATACCAGTTGTAGCGTATCTAAGAGAGAGACGCTCACAGCCATGTCCATTGCCTTTGGATTCATTGAATTTCACACAAACTCAGAGAGAGAGATTGAAGAAGAACTAAGAATTTTATTAGATGTAAAGAAAGAGACAAATAGGATATAGAGAGAGAAAGTGCAGAAGTCTGGTATTGATCATACATGCCATTCTCATGCCTCCCTTCCCCGATTTAAGGGGAAATCCTAACAGAAATTCAAACAGAAACTAACAAGCGGTAAGGTGCAGAGAAGAGTCAAACGATGCCGTCTCATGCAAATGGGTAATAGCCAAACGGTGTCGTCTTCATGTAACAACCAAAATAACCAAACGGTGCCGTCTTCATGTAACAACCAAACGTTGTCGTCTCACTTATGGATTAAGTGATCGAAGCTGCGTCGTTTTCTTTGGCGCGAATGTGTCTTTCAAGCGGTGTCGTATTCAGTGGCGCCAATGTCTTCTTCTTCTTGATCTTAAACCTGAGGTGAGTTCGATTATCTGTCTGCTGAGCTGGAGCATCTTCTTGAGCTGGTGGAGCTTCCTCTTGAGCTGGTGGAGCTGGTGGTGCTGCTCCTGTCTCATGATGTGAGGTTGTTACATCCCCTGCCCCTTCAATTGACCCTTGTCCCCAAGGGTCAAAATGCGGGAACCTGCTCTTGATCATTTCCCAATCTTCCCAGGTCTCATCCCCGTGATTGGCGTTGGACCATTTAATCAAAACCTGGGTGACAGCTTGATTGTCTCGTTTAATTTGTCTTCGATCTAGCACAGCAACTGGTTCCATCAAAATCTGTCCTTCACTGCCTAAGTATGGCAAGTGAGTTGTAGGAACAATTTGACTTCCCAACTTCTTCTTCAACAGAGAAACATGAAAAACTGGGTGTATTTTGGCCTTCTGGAAGATTAAGTTTATAAGCAACCTTGCTGACCTTCTGGATTACTTGGTATGGTCCAAAGAACTTAGGTGAGAGCTTCATGTTCCTTTTGAGGCCTAAGGAAGTCTCTCTGTAGGGTATAGCCTTAGGTAAACCCAATCTCCTTCCACAAACTCTCTCTCAGTACGATGGAGGTTTGCGTATTGTTGCATTCGAGCCTGAGCTTGTGTCAAGTTATCTTTGAGGAGGCTCAGTACCCTGCTTCTGTCTTTCAAGTAGCTGTCCAATTCTGTAATATTGGTAGACTCAGGTGTAGCTAAGCCTAGAGTCTTGGGTTTGTGACCATAGACAGCTTCAAAGGGCGTCATCTGGCTTGAAGCATGGTAGCTAGTATTATACCAATACTCAGCCAAAGTCAACCATCTGGCCCAACTGTGAGGTCTTGCACTACACATGCATCTGAGGTAGTTCTCTAAGCACTTCTTCACTCGTTCAGTTTGTCTATCTGTCTCTGGGTGATAGAATGAACTGTAAGCCAATTAAGTTACCATTAGCTTGAAGAGCTTAGTCCAGAAGTTGGATAGGAAAATCTTGTCTCTGTCACTGATGATGGCAGTGGGCATTCCATGGAGCTTAAATACATTGTCAAGAAAACTCTGAGCCGTTAGTTCTGCTGTGAATGGGTGGGTTAGGCTAATGAAATGAGCGTATTTGTTCAACTTATCTACTATCACAAAAATGACATCCCTCCCTTGGGATTTAGGCAACCCCTCCACAAAATCCATAGTCAGATGTGTCCACATCTACCCTGGGATTTCTAAAGGTTGTAGTAGTCCAGGGTAGGGCACATTGTCAGACTTATTATGGTGGAAAGAAGAGCATTCACTCACTAATTTGGTAATCTGCTACTTCATGTTAGGCCAATAGAAAAACATAATGGTTCTCATGTATGTATTTTGAATCCCAGAATGGCCACCCAAACCAGTAGTATGAAGCTCTTGTAAAATCTGATTTCTGAGTTGTCCCGTGCTACCAACATACACCTTGCCTTTGAACTTCAGTATGCCACCTTGAAGGGTATAAAAGGAAGTTGCCATGGAATCAAGCAGCAGTTCTTTGATTGCCTTTTGAGCTAGATCATCATTCTCAAGGCTGTTTTGTAGCTCTTGTTGCCATAGGGGAGTCACCACAGTCACTGCATTGCATTCTTCAGGGTCTTGTTGTGGTAGTCTTGATAAGGCATTTGCTACCACATTGTATATTCCCTTTTTGTAATGCACTTCAAAATCGAAACCCAGAAGCTTGGACAATAATTTTTGTTGCAACATAGATGTAACCCTCTGTCCTAGAAGATATTTCAGGCTGCTGTGGTCAGTCCTGACAATGAAGTGGTTATGGCTAAGGTAGGGACTCCATTTAGTAACAGCATGCACTAAGGCTAAAAGCTCTTTTTCATAAGTAGAGAGCCCTAAGCACTTAACACCCAATCCTTTGCTAATGTAGGCCAATGATTTCCCTTGTTGCATAAGAACTGCTCCAAGGCCTACATCACATGCATTAGTTTCCACCTCAAAAGGAAGTGTGAAATTTGGCAATGCCAAGACAGGAGTGGTGGCCATGGCTTGCTTCAGTGTACTGAAGGCTTGAGCAGAGGAAGTATCCCAGTGATATGCATCTTTCTTCAATAAATTGGTTAAAGGCCTACTAATCACTCCATAGCCCTTAACAAACTTTCTGTAGTATCCAGTGAGGCCTAGAAACCCTCTCAGCCCTTTAAGGTTTCTTGGTGTTGGCCAGTTGAGCATGGCTTCCACCTTGCTCATATCTGCTGCTACACCATTTTTGTTCACCACATGCCCCAAATACTCAACTTGCCCCTGAGCAAAGGTACACTTGCTCATCTTTGCATATAGGCAATGTTGCCTCATTAGCTGTAGCACTTGCCTGAGGTGCACTAAGTGAGCCTGCATACTCTTACTGTATATTAAGATATCATCAAAGAAAACTAGTACAAACTGCCTCAAATATGGGTGAAATATTGTGTTCCTCAAGCTTAGAAATGTGGCTTGAGCATTAGTTAGCCCAAAGAGCATGACTAAAAACTCATAAAGCCCTGTGTGTGTGTCTTGAAGGCAGTCTTGTGAGTATCAGTTTCTACCACTCGTATTTGGTGATAGCCACTCCTAAGGTCCAGTTTGGTGAAAATGGTGGACCCTTGCAGCTCATCCAACAAATCATCAATGACAGGGATGGGGTATCTGTCCTTGATTGTCAGTTTATTAAGTTCCCTGTAGTCAACACACATTCTCCAGCTCCCATCTTTTTTCTTGACTAAAAGTATGGGTGATGCAAATGGAGAGTTGCTAGGTCTGATAGTACCTACTTGTAGCAGCTCTGCCATGATCTTTTCAATTTCATTCTTCTACACATATGAGACCCTATATGGTCTCAGATTGACAGGCTTAGCTCCTTCAATAAGTGGAATGAAATGGTCATGACTCATGTGGGGTGGTAACCCTGTAGGTTCATCAAACACCTCTTGGTACTCTGCTAATAGTTCTTGAATTTCAACAGGTTGTTGCCCATCTTCTGAGGGAATGGTCGCAGCATAGACCTGACCAAAGAGTGTTCCCACATTATTTGTGATCAACTTGCTCATGGTTGTTGATGTGATCGTCTTGATAGTAGTCCCCTTGAATTATCCTCCCTCCAATATTATGAGCTTGCCTTGGTACTGAAATGAGATTTGGTTGTTATCAAAATTGAAGTTAACATTGCCAAACTGTCTCAGCCACTGCATACCAAGGACACAATCACAGCCTCCCAAGGGTAGAATTCTCATCTTGGTGTTGAACTTCTGTGACCCCATTTCCCATGTGAAATTGTTGCACACTGTATCATACTTCAATCTTGCCCCATTAGCTACAGCCACTGTCAATGGAGTAGTACTTTCCAGAATGCATCTCAGTTTCCTTGCTGACTGAGGGTCAAGGAAGTTATCAGTTGATCCTGTGTCAATTAGGATGCTGAACTCCTTGCCTTCAACTTGTCCAGGTATCCTGATAGTAGTGTCTTGTTACCAGCCAAGGCATGGACACTAATCTCCAATTCAGGGTTGAGGTCTTGGTTGGGAGAGTTGAGAGGATCCTCAGTGTCTGTCATAGAGCTATCAGTAGCTTCTGTGGCCTCATCATCTTCAGTTATGAGCATGGCTATAGATTTCATAGGGCACACACTCTTGTGACCTGGTTCGAACTTGGCTCCACACCTGAAGCATAACCCTTGACTTATCCTCCTTTGGTGTTCCTCTGTGGACAGTTGATTAGATCTTGGAGGGGGTCTAGGAGGAGTTGGTAATATGCCCTTTTGGAATCTGCTGGTGTAAGGTAAGGCTGGAGGTTTTGATGGTATAGGTTGGGTTGTAGTTGGTTTAGCAGTCTTATAGGATGGTCCAGGGTTAGTAAATGTAGGCTTATAGGATGTTTGGGTGTAGTTGGATGTGGGAACTGCAGTATGCAAAGACTTGTGTCCCTTTAGCAAGTTTTGAATTGCTACTTCTTCTCTTCGGGCTATGTAGATAGCCTTAACAAGGTTCCCCACCTCAAATTGTTCAACTCTACTCTGGATCTCAGGCTTTAAGCCTCCAATAAAACTCATACAAAAGTAAGATTCACCCAAATTGTCAAACTCCTGCACTACTTGAGCTCGTAGTGCTTCAAATTTGTTAAAATAATCGTCTACTGTCCCAATTTGTTGGAGTTTATTGAACTTTCCCAACACACTTACTCCAGTTAATACTGAGAACCTAGCATACAGATCCTTCACAAAGGATTCCCAATCAACATTCTCCACTGGTTTAATATAGGCAGCATACCAATGTTCTGCCTGAGCATCGAAGTGCACCGATGCATAAGGAACCTTGTAGTCCTCATGTATAGGACACAGGTCGAAGTATTTCTCAGCCTTGCGCACCCAACCCTTGGGGTCGTCACCATTAAACCGTGGAAATGAGAGTTTAGGTAACTGAGGAGGAGGCAGGTTACCTGTATGAGGCGGTTGAGTGTTCTGTTGAAGTCCAAACTCCATTCGATTGTGCCTGTGACTAGACTCACCACGCTCAGTATTTGTCTTGTGACTGTTTTCTGTTCGAGTATTCATTTGAGCCATGAAGCTAGTGAGTTCCAGCTTAAGATCAGAGAAGCTCTGGTGCAAGGTTGAATTGCCTCTCTGCAAGTCTCCCATCGTAGCTTCTACAGAAGCCATGCGCACATCATAAGCAGCAAGTCTATTTCCCATTGCTTCCTGGAAATCATGATTTTCTGTCTCAGTGAGTTGATTATTCTTCACTGATCTAGGCATCTCAGTTACTCTAATTGATTCCCTTCAACTACAGATGATCATTGAAATGAATTTACTATAGCTAAGACTAGTACAAGCCCCGATGAGGAGGCTCTGATACAAGTTGTTGCGTATCTAAGAGAGAGACGCTCACAGCCATGTCCATTGCCTTTGGATTCATTGAATTTCACACAAATTCAGAGAGAGAGATTGAAGAAGAACTAAGAATTTTATTAGATGTAAAGAAAGAGACAAATAGGATATAGAGAGAGAAAGTGCAGAAGTCTGGTATTGATCATACATGCCATTCTCATGCCTACCTTCCCCGATTTAAGGGGAAATCCTAACAGAAATTCAAACAGAAACTAACAAGCGGTAAAGTGCAGAGAAGAGTCAAACGATGCCGTCTCATGCAAATGGGTAATAGCCAAACGGTGTCGTCTTCATGTAACAACCAAAATAACCAAACGGTGCCGTCTTCATGTAACAACCAGACGTTGTCGTCTCACTTATGGATTAAGTGATCGAAGCTGCGTCGTTTTCTTTGGCGCGAATGTGTCTTTCAAGCGGTGTCGTATTTAGTGGCGCCAATGTCTTCTTCTTCTTGATCTTAAACCTGAGGTGAGTTCGATTATCTGTCTGCTGAGCTGGAGCATCTTCTTGAGCTGGTGGAGCTTCCTCTTGAGCTGGTGGAGCTGGTGGTGCTGCTCCTGTCTCATGATGTGAGGTTGTTACAGATGGAGTGTGTGTATATATGTTTGGTTTATGTGTATAAGTGTAATTCATGGGTTAGGATGTGTTTAGGGAATGGTGGAAGGGATTTCGTGTGGTTGTATGTGTTGCCGAGAGTTAGGAGTAGATGTATGCGAGTTGGATATGGGTGTAATAGCTTCGGCAGAGAGATGAAGAAGACAGTGTGTGCAATTTAGGTGTAATACTATGTGTTTTGATGTGAATAGTGTGTGTAATTGTCGCTAAAAACATAAATTACTTTAGGCAGCTTCTCTCACGAATTTTTATCAATAGTTAGGGCCAAACTAGACAAAGTGCAAAACTGTAACCCACAATATTTTTAGGAGATGTACGCTCTGGAATTTTTCGGTGTCCGCGAAGAGCGCTAAATTATGGTAGTGATTAAACCAAATTTGTAAATTAATTAACCTAGTAAACCAAGTTATTTTAATCTGAAATATTTTTATAGAAACTCTATTTTACTGATATCATTCATTATCTAAAATTTCGTGCCATTCCGAGGCCGATAGGTATTTTTTCGTGAAACTGACCTTTTAGCGCTCGATCCGGACACCGGTTCGGGATTTTCGGGCAAAAATTCTTTAAAATACTTTTTAGGCCAGAAATGATATCAGGGTGCTTAAAATAGCATTTCGAGAAGTTTTGAGATTTTTCTGGTGCCGGAAACCTATAGGGGCATTTTGGTAACTTGCCACCCCGAGGGGGGTATTTTGGTAATTTTACCCATAAAGGTTATTTTTGAGTAAAGTTACATACGGTAAGAATATTTTAATGATTTGGCTTACGGAAAGATCATTTGGATGATTTAAGTGTAACGGGGGGTATTTTGGAAATTTGCCACCCCGAAGGGGTATTTTGATAATTTGACCTAAGAAAAGTATTTTTGCATAAATTGACATAGAATAACGTTATTTGGGTGATTATACTTACAGGAAGACTATTTTGGTAATTTAAGTACGAGAGGGGTAGTTTCGTAATTTTACACAAGCCCGGGGGTACTTTGGTAATTTCACTCACTGGGGGGGGGGGAATTTATCAGTCAGGCATGATTGAGCATCAGGATTTAACACCCGCCTGGTTTATTGTTTAGGTTTCCTTAGCCAAGAGTTAGGATCGACTTTCGAGCATGGAGCAGAACCGGTTGTCGAGTCAGGTAAGTACTCCTGCCATGTACCTCCGTACAACTTATTTTTCAATATATATGTATGTGTCTACGTGACTTTACCAAATGAAAGTTTAAAAGTATTTGTTATACTTTTGCTTTGGGAAATTGGTTGATGAGAAATGAAATTAAAATGGCCATGGTATGTGTTGTGTTGTTTTGAGAACTCTGTATAAATCGTGGTACGGTATTGAGATGTTAATATTGGTTGTTGTGCCCCATATCCACGGGAGAAAGTGGATTCCGGATCCTGGTCAACGAGATCGTACGTTGACGCACAATACTGCTGCATCGTGGTTCGCCCCTGCGTCTACAATATTATTTATCCTGGGTGGATGAGGGATTTTGGGTCCTAGTCAGTGGGACCAAACGCTGACCGCAACATATAGTGGAAAAGTGAGTTGGGGTTTCATTCGATGTTAAATACCATTGTGGAATCGTTATACAATCCGCAGGCAATTTAATTTACTTGTCAACGTGATCTAGCCGTCTATCACAGGTTTATGGACGATCCAAATTAAATTTTCTCCCTCAATTGTAACACCCCAAAATCTTAGGCTGGTTTTACAAAAAAAAAAATATTATTATTTATTTGACCTTTAGCGATAATTTTGAGCAATATTTTTTTTGTCAACTTCAGCGACATTTTTTTTAAACGAAATGTTGTATATTAGTGGAGTTGAGCGTTATAGTTTCTGACCCTTAGCGACAAGTTTATTTAAGAAACCATAAATTATAATTTAACGTTAACAGTTATAGGTGATATTGAATGAAATGTTTAGTGACGATTAGTGTGACCGAATTTTCATCGCCACTTTTAGCGATAAATTTGAAGCAGGGTACAAGAGACAATTAATAAAAGAAAAAAAATTAATTAAAAAGGGGTTACTTAAAAATGTAAATTGTATTGGGAAAAATCTTTTTAACTGATCAACCCTTTATTCTTGGAAAAGATAAATTTTGAAAGGAAAATAGGAGAGGAATTAGGAGTGAATCGTGCAATGGGTTAATCCCATTTCGGTTACAGCCAATAGAGAGAGATGAGAATGAAGAGAGTAAGAGAGGGAGTCAGAGAAAGAGATAAAAACAGCAAGAGAAGGAAAGAGAGAGATAGAGAGAAAAAGAGGAAGAGTAAGTAAAGGCTCGGTTGAAGAGAGAAACATAGAAATCAAGAGAGAATTACAGGAAAAGGGAAGAGATGGAAAAAGAGAGGGGGCTGAACGATAGTAGTGTCGGATTCCAGCGAAGGTGGTTCAATTTTTCGGTAAGCCATCACACTTTCTTCTCCATTTAATTATTCACAGAATTTAGTATGTTTTTGCGGGGTAAGATTTGCGTGAATTTGGATGTGTGCGCTATGAGAGTGGGTGTTCGTGCATGAACCGGGAGAGCCGGGCAGGGGCTGCGATGGGGTTTGAATTTTGTGGGTTTGTGTGAACATTCGTGTAAGGGAAAACGGGGTCTTGACGTGAGCACCATGTGTAACACCCCGAAAATTCGAAGCTTTAACACCCGGACTTTTCCGGAGCATTATCACCCCGAACTCCCGGAGCGTTAAAACAATCACTACTTAACATAAAAACCTCGATTTCAAATAACTAACTATGAAAACCTATGTCAGAGCTTCTAATCATTACAATTCCTCAAATCAATTTAAATCTAACCAACAAGCTAGAGAAATTTACCCGCGTAGGGGTCTTAATGATCAATACTAAAAATTAAATTCACTTGCTCGGCTCTAATCTATTCTGAGGCAACTTAATGCTGGCTATCACCTGCGGAAAGGAAGTCAAATGAGAGTGAGCTTTTGAGAGCCCAGTAAGGTCGATCAAAGATTTAAATAACACAAACGACGGACGATTTTACATTTAAACCAAATAAGAACTTTTAAAACGGAGAAACAGAACGATTCAAATGATTTTGTATATACATTCAAATGATAATTTTAAAAGGGGTTTTCAAATAAAATCACTGCATTTCAATATAAACATAGAGATGAGTATCAACTTAATCCCTTAATTGATAGGCATTCAAAACACTTTATGTATAAGAAAACAAAATAGGAAACATTGAACATGCGCAGTACACTCTAGCAAAGCCATATCGGTAGTGCTCGATACGCTTTACATATGCATATGTACACTGACTAGTCCATTTAAGTACTAATTTAACCCAACCAACAGACCATCCTTATAACTCTCAGATTACTAACTCATGTCAACATTGAGAAGTAATAAATAGAATTCAAAACATTTTACGATCACCGAATCAAATAAACAGATGAGAGTAAACCAAGAATTCCAAACGATCGCTATAAGGTTCAAGCTAGGGTTTCATGGGAAATTGAAAACAATTTCATGAGAAATAAAATATCAGAGTTCATTAAAAACTCATAAAATTATTTATGATATCAATCAGATGAAAATGGGGTTTCAAATAGAATTCCTTACCTCGATCCAAGCTATGCAACCTTGTACAGATCCTTGATCCAAAAATTCTTTAAAATACTTTTTAGGCCAGAAATGATATCAGGGTGCTTAAAATAGCATTTCGAGAAGTTTTGAGATTTTTCTGGTGCCGGAAACCTATAGGGGCATTTTGGTAACTTGCCACCCCGAGGGGGGTATTTTGGTAATTTTACCCATAAAGGTTATTTTTGAGTAAAGTTACATACGGTAAGAATATTTTAGTGATTTGACTTACGGAAAGATCATTTTGATGATTTAAGTGTAACAGGGAGTATTTTGGTAATTTGCCGCCCCGAAGGGGTATTTTGATAATTTGACCTAAGAAAAGTATTTTTGCGTAAATTGACATACAATAAGGTTATTTGGGTGATTCTACTTATGGGAAGACTGTTTTGGTAATTTAAGTACAAGAGGGGTAGTTTCGTAATTTTACACAAGCCCGGGGGTACTTTGGTAATTTCACTCGCTTGGGTGAAATTTATCAGTTAGACATGATTGAGCGTCAGGATTTAACACCCGCTTGGTTTATTGTTTAGGTTTCCTTAGCCAAGAGTTAGGATCGGCTTTCGAGCATGTAACAGAACCGGTTGTCGAGTCAGGTAAGTACTCATGCCTTGTTCCTCCGTACAATATATTTTTCAATATATATGTATGTGTATACGTGACTTTACAAAATGAAAGTTTTAAAGTATTTGTTATACTTTTGCCTTGTGAAATTGGTTGATGAGAAATGGAATTAAAATGGCCATGGTATATGTTGTGTTGTTTTGAGAACGCTGTGTGAAGCGTGGTACAGTATTGAGAGGTTAATATTGGTTGCTCTGCCCCATATCCACGGGGGAAAGTGGATTCCAGGTCTTGGTCAATGGGACCATACGTTGGCGCACAGTACTATTGTATCGTGGTTCGCCCCTGCGTCCACAATATTATTTATCACGGGTGGAGGAGAAATTTTGGGTCATAGTCAGTGGGACGAAACACTGACCGCAGCATACCGTGGAAAAGTGAGTTGGGGTTTCATTCGACATTAAATACCATTGTGGAATCGTTATACAATCGTTTTGAAATATTTTCCTACAAGCAGGATTTGCTTATTAAAGTATATATATATATATATATATATATATATATGGGAGCTGATCCCTTGACAGCGCTGGCAAAATAGGACATCTTGCCAGCGCGATCTGGCCGTCCATCCCGAAGGGATGGACGGCCCAGATCACTTTTTTTTGCGGCGCTGTCAGTCGTCCGCTACATAGTGTAGCGGACGGACCTTTTTACCATCTTGCCCTCGCTCACCCGTCCACTAGACTGTGTAGCGGACGACATTCTTGGGCCCACATCGTCCGCCAAAAAGTAGTCCGCTACACTGTCTAGCGGACGACTGTTTCCGTCAAATCACCCACTTCCCCCTGACAGTTGTCACATCAGTCGATGCACGACTGTTACTTTGTCGTTATCCCAGCGTCCGCAACACAGTGTAGCGGAGGTTGGTAAGTATTCGAAACCTTCTAAACTTCTAAACTTCTATTCATTCCTTCATCCCACAATCAAACTATTCTTTCTTCTCACAATCAAACTAGCGGCAATGGCAAGTAGATCGGCGCAATTTCTTTGCAAGAAATCCTTTAATCGTCTCATCAATCACGTAAGTTCACAAACCAATCCTTTCTTTGTTCATAATCTAGAGTTCATCTTGCGGCGTTGGCAAGTAGATCGGCACTATGCTAGCGTTTGTCAATGTATATACATATATATTATATATGTGTATTGCGTATTATCTGATCACATGCTAGCGCTGAATATGCTAGCGTTGTATGTTTGGGAATGTTTACGCTTCCAACCTTGCCCTCTTTCCATTATTTCAGTTGCAAAAAATGGATTTCAACCCTCCACCAGAAGATCCGTCCGTATTATACGACCAAGCAAACCATATCAGTACGCTCATATGGGATGGTGGAGTAAGATACTTATTTTATCGTTTATATCGTTTATTTTGCTTACGTATTTCAGTTACGAACGTTGTATATCGTTTATTTTGCTTAAATAATATTTATTAATTCGTAGGAAAGAGCACTTGTCAACACGGTAGAAGTAAGCGATAATTTCAACGCCTGGAAATTGAACAGAACCCAGAAAAGATTACTGCGTGGGATTGGGTTTGGGATTTTCACGCATGGGCAGATCTTTCAACAACTTGACCGGCACTTAATAGGTGCCCTTGTTGAAAGGTGGAGAAGTGAAACGAATACGTTTCACTTCCCTCTCGGAGAGATGACAATTACCCTAGAAGATGTAGGGTTCATCTTAGGGTTACCGGTGACGGGGCGGCCGGTAATAGCTCATCCGTCTGAAGCAACGAATAAGAGGACCGCTAGGGACTTCTTTACTTAGATACCCCAGGATCAATTTAGCAGTGGTGGTATCAAGTTGAAGTGGTTGGTAGATACCTACGGGGTTTTGCCAGAAAACTATACGGGCCATGACCTTGTGCTGTACACACAAGCCTTCCTCTGGTGGGTGATGGGGGCAATATTATTCCCAACGACGTCGAAGAACACGGTCATCGTCAAATATTTACCGTTTTTGCGTAACCTGGCTGAGGTTGGGGATTATGCCTGGGGTGCAGCAACTCTTGCATACCTGTACCGAGCATTGCACAAGGCAATGAGGCCCGACTCCAAAGCGATATGTGCATGTCTCTCGCTATTGCAGGTATATCATACAATTCTTCATTACGTGCTCTTTGTTGTTTTTTTTTTGTTGAATGGACAATAAATGTTGACGATACTTTATTTAATGTCTTTGCTCTCAGGTGTGGTCTTATGAACACCTTGCTACCGGCGCACCCAGGCGTAGGGACGGAACAGATAATGTGTGGCCTCGGTTGTGCGCCTGGGAGTACAGCCGGAAGGAAACCCACTACGAGAGGAGAGACGATACCCATCACAACATATCATACTAGCGGCGGGAGCTCGACTCGTTATCTCCTGGCCAGATGCGATGGGCACCGTACAAACGTTTGGCGCGACGGGTGGGAGAGTCGTTCGTCTTCACACTCTCCGGGTTGCAACGCACACCCCTGATCCACTTCGAGGTCGCAGAGTGGCAGCTGCCAGATCGCGCTATGCGCCATTTTGACTGCCTGCAGGGGTTGCCAGCTGGCGCGCCAGATATGAGGCTTAACAGGAACCCACTGGGTGTCGGACTGTTTGGCAGGGCGAATGCGCACGACTTGTGCGCGCGTGAAATTGAGGTCTGGAATTCCTGGCAGGACACGCTGGCGACCATTGTGTCAGAGCCTGACCCCGTCATCAGCATCGAACAGTACAATGAGTGGTACTACCGCATCACCCGGAGGAGAGTAGCTCCAGTAAGGTTTGAACGCGGGGAGAAGTACCACCCTAGGGGTCAGATCGATGAGCACATGGCATACAATCTGGTAAGTTTCCAAACCAGTGCTTCTAATTGAACTTGATCATTCTAAGTGTGTACGAAATTACTTATTTATTATCTCTCTGGATGTAGGTTAATGCCTCGTTCGCCTTCTTCCAGAAGTTGAGCGAGCGGAAGGATTTGGTGGATACCATGGGCGAGGAGCTTCGCCAACAGGCTGAAGCGTTGGCGTATGGCTGCGGGAATTTTTTGCGGCAAGCATCGGGACGGCCTTCGGGCGTCACCCCGGGAATGGGTTATCCGGGGTGGCAGCGGCCGTTTGTTCCCGAGGGATGCACCGATCCCTCGGGACAGACTTCGGGAGTGAGCCAGGGATATGGTTTTCCCTCTGTACCAGAAATGGGTGGTGATTGGGGACCGCCAAGCACCATGGGCCAGGCTCAAGCGCCGTGGGAAGATTACAGTGCGCCCTCCTTCTCTTTGCTATTGGATTCGGAACCCCAACCCCTCTCTCAGAGTCAAGTCACGCAAGACTGGGGTTTCGGAAACATCAGTCTGTCCGAGACACTGCCCATTGTCCCGTGGGCAGGACCATCTATTGCCGAAGGCGGGCAATACCCCCCCGAAGGAGTGCAATATCCCCCGGTCGACCCCCCCAAAGGAATGCAATATCCCCCGGTCGACCCCCGAGGGCAATATCGCAAAGGGCATCCGTTGAAGCCCCTAAAGCCGCATAAATGCCAGATAATCAGAGAGCGTTATTTTAGCGGCTACCGGCATGACAAAGCGTCGTATAGTGTGGATCATCCGGAGGGCATGGATTACAGTTGCTCGTGGGGAGAACTGGCCTCCCTGGCTCCGGGGAGTTGGTTAGACAACGGTGTCGTCTCCACCTACGTGGAGATTCTGAAGGAAAGGTGTCGGCAGCAGCCGACCTATCCGGCCATTTTTTTGTTGGATGCCTTTTTTCATAGCATCCTAGTGTCTGAATGGCGGGAGTGGGTCGAACATAGGCGGAAGAAAAAGTTGGCCCAGTGGAGACCGTCCGCTAACCTACGAGCGTATCTTAATAGGGATAGTCCGGTGAGCGCAAGTGTTGCCGATGTGTTTCTAATCCCATTTCTAGGGGAAAGCCACTGGTACTTGGTTTGCTACGCCCCAACAAGTAAAGTCGTATCGGTGATCGACAGTCTCCACGACGATACTCTCCATATGCCTGTGCTGCAGATGTACAAAACCCAGTTGGACTCATTGGTAATGTTACGTTCGCTGTATAATGCTCTGATTCTATCTTGCCATAAATTTTAACTCGTGTCTTACGCCATTTTCTGTTTCTCGCAGAATATTTTTTGTGCAATGGTCAATCGTGTCCGTGGTGACCCCGTACCGGCGCGGCCAAATCTCGATAGGCGATTGAAGAAGAGGAGGCCCAAGCAACGTAACACTTCGGACTGCGGCGTCTTCCTTTGCATGTACATGGATTTCATTTGTCGCTCTGAGAGCCTCAAGGCGGCCGTCTGGAGCCAAGCAGAAGTTGAAGCCTATAGATATAGAATAGCTTGGCAAATTATGAAAGGCCGGCCTAGAGCGGTTAGGTTTATAGAAAATCCGGCTAATGACGAGAATCCGCCCCAACATGTGGATCCCAGTTGAAATTGTATCATAACAGTATTTTTTACATAAACCGTGATTCATTGGTGTGATTTGATTTGTGTTGATTTCTGTTGTCGATTACTGATTGATTGATTTCAGTTGTTGGTTTTTTGGCCTCATTGGGAATGATTGAAATGTGGAAAATGAAATGGTGCAAAAATTTTCTAAGTAGTGAAGTTTAGTCTTTCTGCTGTGCCGTCCGCTATACAATGTAGCGGACTAATGTAGGTAGAGAATTTTTCTAAGTGTTGATGGGTGGAGCTTTCTGATGTGCCGTCCGCTATACAATGTAGCGGACAGGGTAGACAATTTTTTTAAATCTCCTGCTCCGTCCGCGATACAATGTAGCGGACAAATGTAGGTAGAGAATTTTTCTAAGTGTTGATGGGTGGAGCTTTCTGCTGTGCCGTCCGCTATACAATGTAGCGGACAAGACAGACAACTCTTTTAAAGCTCCTACTTCGTCCGCGATACAATGTAGCGGACAAATGTAGGTAGAGAATTTTTCTAAGTGTTGATGGGTGGAGCTTTCTGCTGCTCCGTCCGCGATACAATGTAGCGGACAAATGTAGGTAGAGAATTTTTCTAAGTTTAGATGGGTGGAGCTTTCTGCTGCGCCGTCCGCTATATAGTATAGCGGACATAAATGAAGACCAAAAGTTTCTGCTTTGCCGTCCGCTACATTGTATAGCGGACGTAAAATGAAGACCAAAGTTTCTGCTATGCCGTCCGCTACATTGTATGGCGGACGTAAAATGAAGACCAAATTTTTCTAAGTTTAGATGGGTGGAGCTTTCTGCTGCGCCGTCCGCTATATAGTATAGCGGACATAAATGAAGACCAAAAGTTTCTGCTATGCCGTCCGCTACATTGTATAGCGGACAGAAAATGAAGACCAAAGTTTCTTCTATGCCGTCCGCTACATTGTATAGCGGACGTAAAATGAAGCCCACAAGTTTCTGCTATGTCGTTCGCTACATTGTATAGCGGACGTAAAATAAAGTTTACCGTTTTACCGTCTGCTACGTTGTATAGCGGACTTTAAAAAAACCCCAAAAAATTAGGTCCCTGCATATCCGTCCGCTATACATCAGATGGTAAAAACATTCCAGTATTCGGTCGAAAAATTATTAGGTAAAAAATTATTACAAATATCAAACTTATACAAATGTCTATCTTGCCATAAAAATTATTACAAATGTCAAACTTATACAAATGTCTATCCTGCCATAAAAATTATTACAAATGTCAAACTTATACAAAAAATTAAAGGTCCACTGCAGCTTGTCCGTCCTCATCTTCGGCGTCATCTTCTTCCCCGTCTTGCAAACCCCCTGGACTTATCCCCAGTGCCTTGTAATGGTTCCGCTTGTCGTGGTCAGTCATTTTGTTGCACAATGCACACCTTCCCAGCTTTTTAGGTTGAGTTGCTGTCTCAATTGAGCTTTTCATCCGTGTAGATCTCTTGCGGCCTTTCGTTTGCGATATAATTGGATCCAACGGCCGGATATCATTGTCGTCTTCCTCCCCCGGCTCGTCGTCTTCTGATCCCGTCGTTGGCTCGGTGTCAACCGCGTTGGTGACTGAAGCTGCTTCCAACTGGTCGACGATGGGCTCTTGTTGCTGAGCTACCTCGAGGAGATGTTTATAACCGACCATTGTAGCAGCACCCTTTACGGACAAACGGGTGAACATCGTCACCAGATGATTATACCGCAACGTCTCTGATTCTTCAAAGTCAGTATACGGGTGCTCCGGAAAGGAAATGGTACCGTGCAACCTGTTTGCACCTTTCGTCCACCGTGGCAAGACGTATTTATCGGGGATTGTCCTGATATTCTTCTGGGTGAAAAACCGCAGAACGTGTCTACACAGGATGCCATGGAACTCAAACTTCTTGCAAACACATGTCACCGAGTCCGTCAATGTGTCGTGGCTCACCGTATACATTCTGCGCAGCTTCTCAGGGACGAGGTCATTCACGAGCGAATAAACCTTGTACTCACGCGTAGACATTTCTGCCACCTTGTTTATACTGTATCGTCCGGATTTTCTTAGCTCTACTTGGTATAGCAAGAAGATCTCCTTTGTATAGACTTTGGCACCGTTCAGCTCCAGCGGGGTCTCGAGCAACCTTCTCCTTTGTTTGTACGTTGTTGCAAAGTCGGCAGCCCTTTCTTTTACGAACAACGAAGCTACCGCTTTTGGTGCGGATGCAACGAAAGTCTTCAAATTGGTAGCTGTACCCACATAACTATCGAACGTGGCATTCATGGATTCACTCCTGCCCGTCGTTTTCATGCCCGCTGAAAAATACCTCATCGTGTAAACGCCAATCCATTGCTCTTTGCGCTCGTACAAGTGCTGGAGCCACTCGTTGTCTTGCAATGAGTAATCCCGAACAAGCTTTTCCCACCTCTCCTCGAATTCCTCAATCGTTAACGACTTGAGGACGCACTTGTCAAAATCCTGTTTAAAGTCTGGATACTTTGCGTACACGTGATGCAGCCGTTCCGGGTATTTGTTGCTTATGTGCCAGGTGCACAAGTTGTGCCGAGTGTCTGGGAAGACGGTCACAATAGCCTTCTTCATTGCCAAATCTTGATCGGTGATGATCACTTTGGGTGCTTTGAAGTTCATTGCTTCCAGCCACGTCCTAAACAACCATTCAAAAGAACTCTCGGTCTCGTCCCTTAACAAGGCGAACCCGAACAGGATGGAGTGATAATGATGATTGACCCCCGTGAAAGGGGCGAACGGCATCGAGTACTTGTTGGTACGGTATGTGGTGTCGAACGTCACGACATCCCCAAAATGCTTATAAGCAAGCCTCGAACGACCGTCAACCCAAAAAATTGTGCTAACTCGATGCTCGTCGTCAAGTTTATAATCGAAGGTCAACTGCGGGTCCTCCATCTGCATCCGTTTCAATAGGCTCATTGTGGCTTGAGCATCATTGAGGTCATACGCGGCTCGTCTATGGGTTCGGACCGCGTTACGAACGTCTGTCGTGTTAAAGGTCAAATTTTGAATTCCCCCAGCCTGTTCAGCAAGAACATTAATCATGTCGGTAGGTCCTAGTCGCGCATTGCTCATTGTCTGAATCAGGCTCCTTGCGACCTTACCCATCTTCTTGTGTTGATGCATCTGACTCACCTTAGAAGGGGTTACTAACGGGTGATTGTGTGCCAGTTCCAGGCTGGTAATAAGCCAATGGTCTTGTTTGGGTTTGTAGCTTACGAACATCTTGACCTGGCAATTTGTGCGCTCAAAGCAGTCCCGTCTTCTACGCGGATATCCTATTTCGTCATCACTGTCATCATTGCCTACGCGTGTCTCATTTTGCACTGGGTTTCTGCTCCTATGGCACTCGTATAAGCGAGAGCATATCTTTCTCGTTATGGTGCTCGTTCTTGAAGTCTTTATTCTAATGCCAAAACCAACCCTCAATGAATACGCTCGAAAACATTCTTCAGCTTCTTCCAATGTAGCAAATGTTCGTCCTAGATACGGATCACTAGCATCTATGGGGACGTTGGAGCTTGACACGAAATCAGACATTGTGAAACAAGAGCTGTGTAGAAATAGACTACGCTTAACAATCAAATGGCATTTCTAACTGAAAATATTACCTAAAAATTACCTTGGCGAATAGACCAATTTAGGATGACAAACATACCGTATGCATAATCTCAAAAGTGTCTCCAAATTAACAATTATTAATTTATTGAACATAACAAATTTAAATTAGTAAGATAAATAGACGAATTCATCATGCCAAAAAATCGAATTAAACTATAATGAATTAAATATAAAGTTAACAAATTATACCTTTTTGATGAACATCATGTCTAGAACATCACAAAAAATCTAGAGTATAAAATCACAAATTGATGAATACAGTGACAAATTTCTAGAACATCAAGAAAACTTGAAGCAAACTTACCTTGCTTGAGCAAAGCTTGAAGCAAGTGTTACTCGAAGCTTGAAGGCAGCTAAAAATGGAAGCGAGTCCGAAGGAGAAGAAAATTGTGCTGAAAGAAAATTGAGTAGGCTTGAAGGCAGCTGAAAATGGAAGCGAGTCCGAAGGAGAAGAAAATTGTGCTGAAAGAAAATTGAGTAGGTTTTGGGGATGGGCAATACTGTCCGCTATACTGTGTAGCGGACATCATTGTCGACAACGTTATGATTTCAGAAATAAAAGTACACACAAGTCACAATTGTGTCAGACAAGTCACAATTGTGTCAGAATTGTGCAGTTGTGACAGTCGTCCGCTAGACAGTGTAGCGGACTACTTTTTGTCGGACGATGTGGGCCCAAGAATGTCGTCCGCTACACAGTCTAGCGGACGGGTGAGCGAGGGCAAGATGGTAAAAAGGTCCGTCCGCTACACTATGTAGCAGACGACTGACAGCGCCGCAAAAAAAAGTGATCTGGGCCGTCCATCCCGAAGCGATGGACGGCCAGATCGCGCTGGCAAGATGTCATATTTTGCCAGCGCTGTCAAGGGATCAGCTCCCTATATATATATATATATATATATATATATATATATATATATATATATATATAGTAACTCCTGTGAAATCATTACCAGTTTTGAAAGGAAGAATCCATGACATTTTTTTTAAATCCCAAAACCTATTTAGGAACATGGTTTGTGTACTTGCTGGGCTCTTGCTCATTGTTTTATTTTTTAGGTGATGGTCTAGGAGAGGCAGATCCCTATTCAGAACACGAGGGAGGGGCGCCAGCTTAGGTCTCTTCAAATGCTTCATAATTATCAGCGACATGTAATTAAAGGTTTTGATTCAATTATTAAGGAATTTCTAAGTGAGGCTCTTAGTAGCAAAATTTTTTGTGTAGAATTTAGTAGTTGAATTGATTTATGAGTACAGGTTGTGGTAAGGCCTGGCAGAGCCCTGTGTGGAGACTTAGTGGGCCTGCGGCCGGTCACGGACCTGGTTCACGAGCTCACCTGTGGGTTCAGGTCATGACATATTGGAACATATAGAGGCAGCAAACTAAATCTGTAAAATGGAGAAAAATTTGAGCAACCGATTGTAGTGAGAGACAAAGATTGAATTTGATGTATATTAACTGAGAGGGGAGGCCGATCAGTGGTGGAAAATGATAGCGAGGAGTCTGAATTATCAGCAATTGCCCGATGTCACTTGGGAACATTTTAGGGAGTTACCTCTCGACAGGTATTTTTACGAGATTTCATGAACTGATGTTAAAGGAGTTGTTAATGTGACGTAAGCAGATTAAGAGTCAATAGATGAGGTTGAGATGAGATTTTATCGTCTCACTAGATTTGCAGTAAGAATGTTACTGACAAAGGAAAATAGATGTCAGAAGTCTGAGTGAGGGCTTAGGCCTGAACCCGGAGGTAGAGTGATCCCAGTTCGATTGACGAGCTACATGAAATTTATTTAGTTGGCATGTGTTCTGGAACATTTTAAGTCTGACAATGGAGGAAGGCATGAGTAAGCACATGCTAGATAGAAGAAAGATAAGTAAGAATTTTCCTTGAACAGATTTGTATGAGCTGACAGCCGTTATCAAAAAGTTTTTACAGTTGGCACAGCACGGTGCCCAATGTTGAAGGCTGGGGCAGAATCAGGGATTCAGTCCCACTTCAGTTCAATGATTCTGATATCCGGATAGAGTTCTAAAATTCGATCGAAACATGATATGTGATTTAGGGGAGCGCAGGGTAGAGGCGCTCGATCAGTTTAGAGTACTAGAGTTGAAATATCTCAGAGTTCTGAAGTTTGACCTACACAGAGTACCGGTCAGGGTGGCAGGTCAATTTTCTGTCCACCCCATGTGGTAAGTGCGAATAGAAATCAGAGTGGTGAGTTATGCAATAAAGTGACCGGATGATGTGTTAGGCATGATAGTGTGGAGCATTAAGTTCGAAACTGTTTGCTTGTGAGAAATCGTCCGTCGTGTACCTATCGCTAGTGTAACAGCGAGCAGTGTTCCTCGGCAGGAAGAGGACAAGGTCAGTAGGGGTTGAGGCCCAGAACATTAGCTAAATTTCATTCAATATCCGCTTAGGATGTTGTCACGTCTGATGACGTGGTGTCATGCACTTTATAGGTTAACCCATTAGATGCGTGTATACTATTTAAGTTGGGAGCATCATATTTTTACATCTGTTATTTTGGCCTAGAGATTGAGGATGAAGATCCGTCCTTTAAGAACATATATTGTGATAAGTATTCCGTTGGGAGAGTTTTCGACTGTTTTGCGGTTCTCTGTGAATGTACGGTCTATGTTTGGGATAGGGAATCCTTCTATGGACCTCACTCAATTTGTTGTTCGGGATTTTGATATCATACTAGGTATGAATTTGTGATTTGTTAATCACGCATCCATGTAATGTCAAAGGAAACCCTAGTCGTATCTGGGAAGTTTATAAGGTATGAGCAGTTTTTAAGTGGGTGATTTGATTTATGAGTAAGAATAGTGTTTTGGAAAATGACTGGTGTTAAGACTAAAAATTTGGTTGAAGGGTACAAGAAGGAATCTGGAATTTTACTCTATCATCTCATCCAATTTTCTGTATATTGAATTCAAAGACGACTTAATTGAATGTCAGCTTACGCTGAGACGTCAGAGAATGTCATTCATGCCGAGACGTCTTATTCTTTTTCGGAATATTTATATGTCCTTTCGAATCTATTTGGACTTGATGGGGTAGTATCTGATCCACTGGCCATGGGGAAGCTACGAATCTTATTAAAGACCAATAACTCCTCCTGATTTTAATTGTTTCAAGTCTTTGGGTTGACTTTGCTTCGCCAGAGCTATATCATCGTTTCTGTGTCCGTCGTTTCTTCTTGAATGTCACATAATTCTATTGTGAACCCCGAGAGCCAATATGCATGATTTTGTTAAAGATTTTGTGTTTTGATTGTCTGATTGCGATTATTATTATCATTATTTGTTTAGATTCCCCTACCTGGATATGAGGTTAGGTAGATTCCTAAGCCTCAGATAATCTGTGAGCGAGAGTAGAATCTGAGAACGTGGATAAGCTATTCGATGATTTGGTGTATGATTGGAATCTTGGTTGAACACATGATAATAAACAGTATGTTACTTGTTTTTGGGAACCGAAAGGTTTTAAACGTTTAACTGAAATGGATGGTTAAAGGATAAGGCTATAAGATTTTGTAAGTAAGGTGACTGTGAATTGGAAGTGATGTGATAACTTAGACCCTTACATTCTAGTGGTAATGAATACATAGGTATCCAGAATCATATTTTGTACTATGTTAGGTGAACGTGTCTCTAGATGACGACTTCGGTAATAGCTTGGGCTCGTCGAGATAAGGCACCAGAGTGTGCAGCGAAACCATAGTGGTTATAGTTTTCTATCGTTCTGTGAAGTGTACACAGAACCGTAAGTATGCAATACATAGCTATGCTAAGATAATACGCCTCTCGGTGATGAACTTGGAAATAATTTGGACTCGTTGTTTTGAGGTACTAGAGTGTGCAGTGAAAGCCTAGTGGTTATAATTTTGCTGTCTGTTGTGAAGTGTAGGTGCTTATATCAATTGGTTACCCTACCCTTGTTAGCCTTGGTAAACTGCAGGTCATGGGTGACCATCGCTTAGTATTTTAGCATGCCTTGATCTTAGAGTTGAGCTTACAGTCATAAGTAAATTGTGCAATTGATGGGATCTCTAGTGTGGTATCAGCATAAGATATAGGAAGTCTGTCGTATTAGAGTTTGACTTAATCTGTCTGATATGCGCAAAATTCAGAGCGGTGCAGGTTCTGCTCAGTGGGTTGTTTACCCATTAAGTCATAGTTCATAAAATTCTGGAATAGTTAGAGCGAGATGTTTGCTCAAAAGAGTCTGGATTTAACATTACGATTTTAAATTAATAGTTGCGTCGGGTATCCACAGAATAGAAAGTTGGGTGTGAAGTTGAATATAGCTCAGCTAATATATAACAGTTGTCTGAACGATGCAACATAAGCGTAGTACCTAGGCATTATAAGTGATGGGATATCCGTGAGCAAATTTCGAGGACGGAATTTTTATAAGGGGGAAAGAATGTAATATCCCAAACTTTGAAAACTGTTTAAAATAGCCATCCGTGACCGGAAAAATAAACGGGCGCTAATTTTGAGCAATGCTCTGGTATTAGGACATTATGGGAGCTTAAAACAATTTTGGGGCAAAAATATAATTTTTGAAAGTTGAAGGGTCAAAATGCAATTTTAGAAACTTGAGGGGCCAAAGTGCAAATATTGTAAGTTGGCAAAATGTGTCATAACCTGTGACAACAGGGCATGCACAATGGCCACCTCCTGCTTGCTATAACCTGAGCGAAATTATAAGTATTTGGGATAAGATTATGAGAAGGAAGTTATCAAGAGAAAGTTTGGGGTGGAAAATAGAAAATAGAGAAAGTGAAGAACACGAAGAACACCACTGTAGCAGTTACGGGAAGGAGGATAAAAGAGAAGGAAAAAGGAAGAAGAAGGAAAGAAAGTGGAATCCAAACCCTAACGAGGTATGATTTTGAACCAAATTCGTGAAAATTGAATGAATTTATTTGTGTATATATATATATATACATATATATATATACATATATATATATATATATGTTATCCTACCTCGCTCTTGTCAACCAGAATACGATTCCAAAGAATCGTGTTACCTACACTCTGTGGTTTCGTGTCTACAGAATCATATGCGTGTACTTTTAATTTCAAAGGACCGAACTGCTCTGATACGAACTGTAACGCCCCCGAAAATCCGGAGCTCCGTCGCCCTGAACTCCCGGGTTGTTAACCTACCGGATCACATCAAACCTGTCAGACCTATACACTAACACATATTCCAAATCCTCTAATTCAGCATCAACTCAGATTTCTCAAAACTCTAGATCACAACTGCTTAGCTTAGACTATTACAACTTAGGTCCTTTGCAATTCAAATTTCCTAAGAACAAATTAACAGTACCGATCGCGCAGGGGTCTTACTATATAGTGGTGATGGGCTTATCGGAATCTCACTCAGACTCTAAACCCCATTCCTGAGCAGTCTACTGTTGATCAAAACCTGCAGAAAGGAATCAAACGAAAGGTGAGCTTTTAAGAGCTCAGTACGGTCGTACAAGAACCAACAAAAGAATTACAAAACGATTCCAAGAATCCAACTGACGAAGATTTCCAGAATACTTCAAACGGACAAAAACTCAATGATTTCCAAATAGGATCAAAATTCATCAGAAATAAAATACCAAAACAGACAAATACAATCACAATTTGGGTTTCAAAACGATCAATAAAAGGTCATCTTCAAAGCCATCATTCCAAAATACGATGCTGGTTTTCCAAAGGATTTCAAAACGTACACAGATCATCTGAGACAGTTCCTTCCAAAATACACTGAAGATTTCTCAAAAAGATTTCAACACGAGCACAAATTATTTCAGAGAATACTTTCCAGTCATTTCCGTAACAGTCACGGCAATATACAGAGCAGATAAAATAAAAAATCAACGTTGATCCTGGGCGATTGCAATGCCATTCCGGCAAGCTAAAAGAGTGTGCACATGCATGATGTACCAAAATACTAGTCCACTTGGGTACTAGCCTGCTTTTCCTGTAGGATTCAGACCAGCCTTATTACGCCCTCCCATAGAATGGAAAGCCAGGTCAACATGAAAAAATCAACAATATCCATGAGCTTTAACATAAGCTCCATCACCGAAATCAATTCGGATTCCAATAAAAATAATCATATTGATATAAGTCAGCATTCGGAATTTTCAGAAGAAAAATCACAAATAAACAGCAAAAATGATTGCGAATAATTATTGAATTTAAGCACAACAATCCGGAAGAACGGATACAAACAATTGTTAAATTTTCTCAGCACGCAATAACAGGCGAGCATCACAAGATTTCAAATAATCGATCTAGGTTCAATATTAGGGTTTTCTGGAAAAGAACATGCTGAGATCAATGCATACTTAAGAGTTCGACATTAGTCGTAAGTAATTCAAATAAGTACTTACAAATACGAGTTATCAAATAAGGGTTCGGACAAAAGTCTTTACCCAGGGTTCAGATAGAATCCCTTACTTGGATCCACAACTAGCTTATCATAACCGGAAGTCTTTAGCTTTAACTTAAACGGAATAATTGAGTCATTAGAACACAACCTATAGTACAATATTATGACTTAATACGGACTCACACATGCTCCTAAAACGAACCTCCTTCACCGGGTATGTAAAATTATCGAAACACCCCTGAGGTGTAAAATTACCAAAATGCCCATCGGACTTAAATCACCAAAATTATCTTTTCGCAAGTAGAATCACTATAATAACCTTACCGTATGCAATTTTAGCCGAAAATACCATCCTTTGGTCAAATTACCAAAATACCCCTTCGGTGGTAAATTACCAAAATACCCCCCATTATACCTAAATCACCAAAATGACCTTTCCGTAAGCAAAATCACTAAAATATCCTTATCGTATGTAAATTTACTCAAAAATACCCTTTATGGGTAAAATTACCAAAATACCCCTGGTGGTTTCCGGCATCGGAAAAATCCCAAGAATATCTTAAAATGCTATTTTAAGCATCCTGACATTATTTCTGGATAAAAAAGTATTTTAGAAAATTTTCGTCCGAAAATTCCGAACTGGTGTCCGGATCGAGCGCTAAAAGGTCAGTTTCGGAAAAGAATACCTATCCGCCTCAAAATGGCACGAAATTTTAGACAATGAGTCACATCAGTAAAATAGGGTTTCCATAAAAAATTTTGATTAAAATAACTTGATTTACTAGGTCAAATATTTTGCTACTTCTTTTTAATCGATGCCCATATTTATCACCTTTCACGGACATGGAAAATTCTCAAACAATTCTAGAGCGTACGTCTCGTAAAACAATTGGGGGTTACTGTTTCGTACTTTGTATAATTTTGGCTCTAACTATTTTTTATAAATTCGTGAAAAAAATTGCCTAAAGTAATTTACGCTTTTAGTGACGATTACACTTACTATTTAGGGTAAATTACACACGGCACCCCTGAGGTTTACCCTAAACTACACACGGACCCCCTATCTTTGTAAATTACACTCCGCTCTTAAAATCTAGATTTCTTTGACGGTGTTAACGGCATGTCATAAAAAGACGTTTCTGCCCTCGTATATAAGTACACAGTGTCTCTTGGGTTTTGGAGGGAAATTGAGAGGTCTGGCTCTTGGGTTACAGATTTCGAGAGAGGGGAGAGAGGGAAGTTGGTACAGAGGGAAAAACTGGATCAAAATCGATCCCGTTTCTTCAAGGCTGCGAAAGCAGATCGGCCGGATTCGAACTGGCGGCGAGCAGTGGGTGGTCTTTGCATGTGGGTGTTGAGTAGTGGGTGGTAGTGGGTTTTCCGGTAAGGGTCTGTGGCGGTTGGTGGTCGTGGGTTTGCCGGGATCTGGACTGATTTAGTTCACCGGAATGGTGTCGCCGGCAGTGGCCATTGGTGGGATGGCATGATTGGTGGTGGTCGGCGGCCGAAAGTGTGCCGTTATGGTTGTGGATGGCCTACGGTTGCGATGTGGCCGGCGGTAAGTCTTGGTAATGAGGATAGCGATCGTAGGGCCACTGCCGGTGGGGTCGCCGGACGTTGTTGGTTGGCGGTGGATCGTGGTGATGGGGGAGCGGTGGCAGGGACAGTTACCGGTGCGGTAGCCGGACGGTTTTGCCGGCGGTGTTGTCGCTTGAGTGTGCAGGAGGTCGCAAGGAAAATTGCAGAAGGTGCCACGATGTTGCTTGCAGTGGCAAGGAAAAGACTAATTAACTATCTATAAATTTACATTTATAGTAATTAATTTTACTCAACATGATAATAAAGACTTATAAATTTATGTTTGGTTCTACTTTCATTTGTTCCTTTTGACAAGTCGATTTAGGGTAAAACAACGACCGAAATTAATTTTCATCGATTTAGATAACCAACCTCTTCATTTGCCTAGAAAAATAAATAACCAACATGTTCATTCAACAATTCTAAGACTTGCTCTCTTTCTACACTAGCAACTTATGTAGTTAAACCTTAGATCCAACCATTCCTCACTATTTCCTGACCTTGACATTTTTTGGTTAGAAGGGAAGGAATGAAGTGAAGGATGAAAGGGAGGAACAAGTAGAAAGAAATGGGTCTGCAGAGGAGAAAGAGAATGAAGAAGAAGAAGAAAAACCCTAAAGGGCAAGAGGGGTTTTATTCAAGAAAGGGAGGGTAGTTTGGGGATGAAAAATCCAAAAAGTAAGGTGTCAGGGAATCTTTAGACGGAGTTAGGGTCCCCGTCAATTTTGTGTAGCTCCGTGAAATGCGGGTACAAACCTTAGGGAGCGGAGTGTAATTTACAAAGATATGGGGTCCGTGTGTAGTTTAGGGTAAACCTCAGGGGTGCCGTGTGTAATTTACCCTTCTATTTAGATTGTCACACACTAAAACACCTTAGAAACACACACTTTCTTCTACCTTCAGCTGTCGCGGCCTATTTCCCCCATACTCTTCTTCTACAGCTCACCAATACACCCTACAACCACATAAATTCATGCCTAACATTCCCAAACACCCATCTATACACCTAACATGTTCAAATTCATACCATCACTCACCCACAACACCCATGAACACATACACCACCAAGAACACACACACACACACACACACACACACACACTTCATGCACCAAAACACACAGAGATTCCCTAAAACATACTAAAAGTTACCTCGTTTCCCTCCTAACCCATACACGTACACTATATAACATAATTAATCCACAAACCCACACGCCCGAACACATATACACACACAACTAGCACACCCACGCACACAGTGAAACATACTCAGAAAAACTCACGAAATTCACCCACTGAATGGTTGACAATTTACCCCTTGAGAATTCCTTAATCTGTCTTCCCTACTCTCACTGATTCCAGCTTGAGATTTTGATTTTTCTTTCCTTTTTTTTGCCTCTATTTTCCTTCTCTTCCCTATTTCTATGTTATGGTATTTGTTCTCATATTTCCTGTTCCAAAATTTACAAAGTAACCCCAAACTTTTGTATAATTACATCAAAGCCCCAAATTTGGTCTAATCTCGATTAATTAAATTAAATGTCACTTAAACATATACTACCACCCATTTGATTATTTTTCATCACTAGAAACATTAATTTACAATTAGCCCCCAACGTTTTCTGAAATTACGAAAATGCCCACAAAATTTCAAAAATTACATTTTTACCCTAAAATTATTTTAAGCTTCGATACTCTACTAACACTCGAGCATTGCTCAAATTTAGCACCCGTTTATTTTTTTCGGGTCACGGATAGCTATTTTAAACAGCTCCCGCAGTTCGGGATATTACAGAAGCTATCGACTATTAAGAACAAAGAAGAACCATGGTATCAAGTATGCTGAAGATGCAGCAAGAAAGTTACAATCACAGTGAAAGGATCGACTTGAAAGGATGAAAAATGTGAACCTCCAATAACTTACGAAGAAAGCTAAACTACGAAAATTAAGAAGAATTATTTATTTGAACATAAATATTGATGATTCAATGATAATGTTAAAAAAAATAGGTACATGCTGAAGCTGACTATAATTGGAAACACACCACAGGCATTCATAATATTGTTCGATGCAGTCGAAACTTTGATTGGATGTCTAGTCTCAAACTTTCTACGATCAAAGCAGGTATGCGACTTTCATAACTATATTCCTTGTAAAAAAATATGCAAGAACGACATCTAATACTAATAAGTTATATATACAGAATAGAAAAGATCTTGAAAAAATGGAAGGGCAAGAATTCAGCTTCATCATTAGGATGGACAAAAAAATTGAAGATGATAGAATCCGAGCAAGGCAGGTAGCACAAGAAATTCAAGAATACTACCTAGCTGAACAACATGAGGAAAACCATCGAATGACAGCTCAAGATCCTGTTCACTCAAGCCATGCAAACAATAAGATCAAATTTGATGTAGACTGAAATGATATTATATAATAGTATTAATCAAGTTATATAAAAGTAAAACTACATCTTCTAGTTTTGCATTTTCTTGTTGAAATATGACGCCTGATATGTACGTTGGACATATATAATGTTTTGAGCGCCTTCTAATTTGTTGTTCATTTCAGACCCTCTTTTCCTCTCTTGGTGTTTAAAGCAAAAAAAGGAACTACCCTCCTCCCTCATTGCCAGAATCAACAAAAATTGGTGCTCTCGTTATGCAAAAGAAAGCTTTATTTTTGTCTTTACAAATAAAACATACCCCGAGTATCTAGCAACCTTTTCTTAAACTGCACTCTATGGTAATACTGTTTACACAAAAAAAAAAAAAGAGAAAATACACCAAATCTCACAAAATCAAACCAAATTACAATAAAATGATGAAGATTACATGTCTCGATTATATACCATAAATTAATTTAATAGTTTACAAACACAAAGACGTAAATTTAATTTCTTTATTTGCTGTTCTCTACACCAGTAGCATTTCTTCAGTCCAGCATCCAACAAACGAGATTCCCAAACATTCAACCAATCACAATTGCAAACATAAAGAATTACTAAAACCAAAACAAAAAACACTGGAAACATTTCAAAAAGCAAATGATATGACTTAAAAATTACTCTCAGCCACATTTACGTGAAACACACATGCTTCGTACTGGTACCTAAAAAAGTATGGATGTGTGTAAATCATTTTTTGGGCACAAATACCCTTACCACCTTTGTTTATAATGTAAATACCCTTCTAGTCTTTTGATCTAGTTCCTTTTTAAATGCAAAACCTCCTTACAACCCTTCCTCTTTAGGTTCCCACCCTCGAGTACAAATTTAAGCGTATCCATCCACTTCTTCCCGAAAATAATTGCTATAATTCATTTGGACAATTTCCCATCTCCACAGGATGAATTCTCACGAACCCTTGTTCTCTCTCCTTCACTGTAATTGACACTCTCCGTTGAGATATAAAACCGACAACCTTTTATTGTTAAAATATGGTCACATGAAGGAATCTCTCAAATTTTCTTGACTGTTCAAATCTATCTGCAATTAATGAAAATGAAGTGATGGACGATAAAATTTTGAGAGGATCAGTGAATGTTAATGGAGGCTTCGCAGAATGTAAAAAAAAAATGATCAAATAGTCTTCTAGAATAGCTATAGCATTGGGAGGTGAATAGGAGGACATATGTATGCAATCATTTCCTCATTCCTGTAGCTTCTTTGTACACAATGTAAATGTTAACATCCAGGTGCATGTAGTTACTAAAGTGGAATTATTGTCGGCCTATTTGAGTTTTGAATTGAAATTCGTTTGGATATACTCTTAAATGGTGTACGCTTTTATCATTTGGAATGATCGATTCACTAATACTCCATAGATGTCAAGAATTGTTATCCTTCCTGTCCAAGTTGTGTTAGTTATGTTATTAGTCAAATCTAGGCTCTATAGCCAATATAAGTACCAAATGGAAATATGCTTAAGTTAGGTTAGTCGTCTATTATAAGATCAAGCCGGTGTTATTATTGGTTTATCCTCGAATGGCAACCATAAGTCATGTTTAGTCAACTTCGAATATGTTTTACTTAAGTCCCAACGTGAATCATAGTGGGAGACTCTTGTATTAAGCATCATTATTATTATTTTCCAAGTTGATTACTCAGTTTTTAGAGTTTCCTGTAGAGCAATTATGCAAGAAAAAAGTTATAGAGCTTTTCAGTTCCATATTTAGAGTTAAGTAGCATTGTTAGGATTGATCACGATACGTAAATTCCATTTCTACGTATGTGGGAAAAAAACTACACATTTTGTGGCTGAATCCGAACCATTTTCTAATGAAAAGGCACTATTAGTGACACTTTTCAATCCTTTAGTGAGAGCAGGGTATGGATTTAGCCAATAGGAGCGTTAGTTTAGCCTTTCCTACGATGCTACCGTAGTTTGTGTAGTTTTAAATTGTTCTAGGCATTTGACATTGATTTGCAAAAGCATCCACTTCGATGTGTTAGTTAACAAGTTCAATTTAATTCCTTTTGGTGGAAAATAAGAAGACATGTCCTTGATTACTAAACTCAAAGTACGATTAATCGTTGACCTAAGTGACATGACATTTTCCTTTCATTCCGAAAAAAAATGATCATATTTCCTTTTTGAGGCTATTTGATGCCAAGGAAAGTGGGTTCGTACCTATGTGGAGGTGCCACAAATGCTGCAGTCCGAGTCAGCTTCCAAATATGCAAAGTGAGAGACAGTGAGGGCGGAGTAAGGGTAGAGAGCAAGGCTACCCAGACAGGCCATGAGGGCTGGCAGTGCTGCGCAGACAAGGCGGCGACGAACAGGGCTGACAGTCGACAATCCAAGCTAGGGTCCAAGTCAGGGGTGCAGCGTCAGGGGTCCGATGTCAGAAGTCCAAATGTGATTCTCTCTCTAGAATTCCAGACATAATGAGTTTTTAGAGAGAGAATGTAAAAATGTCAAATGAGAGAGAGAGAGATTTCTTAAATGAGTTCCAAAGTCCACTATTTATAGGCAAAAGTATGCCTATGTCATCAGTTGGCACGTGTCATCCCCTGGGAATGACACGTCACCAGGGGGTCCGCAAATACCGGTTGTCCGTCGGACTGCCGGTTCCCAAATTCGCACTGCCTTACCTCACACAGCGTCGCTTTACCTGTCTGAGAAGACTGACCACACACGACGGCATGATCAGAGTAAGCACGTTGGCCCAGCCACCTGTCTAAGCCCTTACTGAATCCCACAAGGTGCGTCGAGAGACGCGTAGAGAACCTGATAGCGGTGAAGGTTTCCCCTGTAGCCAACTGTCAGGCGGACTAGGCGCGCTGCCTTCCAAAGACCTGCTCCCGTCCCGGAGTGACCAGGGGGTCATCGTCTTGAGGGCACCGACGATCACCGGTAACATGAGTGGACATGGTCGCAGCTCAGTGCCTAGTGTCATGCCAGTCACCCCAGACGGCGATGGCTTTGCGGTAATGAGCCTATCCCGCTGCAAAGGGTCCTTGTGCCAGAGCACTATGAGCGGAGCCCTCAAAAATGAAGGCGGTGATGGCTTTGTGGTAACGAGCCCATCTCGCTGCGAAGGGTCCTCATGCCAGAGCACTACGAGCGGAGCCCCCCGGAATGAAGACGCCGATGGCTTTGTGGTAATGAGCCCATCCCGCTGTGGAGGGTCCTTGTGCCAGAGAACTACGAGTGGAGCCCCCAGGAATGAAGATGGTAATGGCTTTGTGGTAACGAGCCCATCCCGCTGCGGAGGGTCCTCGTGCCAGAGCACTACGAGAGGAGCCCCCCGGAAAGAAGACGGCGATGGCTTTGTGGTAACTAGCCCATCCCGCTGAGGAGGGTCGTCGTGCTGGAGTACTACGAGCAGAGCCCCTCGGAATGAAGACGGCGATGGCTTTGTGGTAACGAGCCCATCCCGCTGCGGAGGGTCCTCGTGCCGGAACACTACGAGCGGAGTCCCCCAGAATAAAGACGGCGATGGCTTTATGGTAACGAGCCCACCCCGTTGCGGAGGGTCCTCGTGTCAGAGCACTACGAGCGGAGCTCCCCCAGTAACATGTAATATGATTGTGGCGCATGGGCGCGGTGACTACCGTCGTAAGACATGATTGTGGCGCATGGACGCGATGCCAACGACATGAGACATTGATTGTGGCGCATGGGCGCGGCGATGACCGTTGTGAGACAATACCTGGTGTCGGGGCACGTATCATGGAAGTGGCGCACAGGCGAGGTGATGAACATCGCGGAGACGATACCTGGTGCCGGGGGCACGTATCATGAAAATGGCGCGCGGGTGCGGTGGAGTGTGTATGGTGCCGAGGGCATGACATTGTGATAGAGAGCCCGGGGGCATGGCTGTATTAGCGGCGTGGCAAATTGTTGGAGACGAGACAGACGACGGGCATTGTGAAGCAGTGCGAGCTCCGGGAAGTCAGCGCGAGACCACGGGCGTCGTGGTGACGGTGCGCGACGACGAGCAACAAGCGCCGTGAAGCTTGCACGCGGCCGTGGGCGACGAGCTCCGGGAAGTCGGCGCGTGACCACGGGCGACGGGCGCCGTGAAGCCGGTGCGCGGATGACGGCGACATGCGCCGTGAAGCCGGCACGCGGGCGACGGCAGGTGTCGCGGAGACGGTGTACGACCACAGGTGACCGGCACTGTAAAGCCGGTGCGCAGGCAACAGAGACGGGCGCCGTGAAGCTGACGCCCGACCACGGGTGCCGTGTAGCCGGCGCGCAAGCGACGGTGACGGGCGCCGTGAAACTGGTGCGTGGGTGACGGCGGGCGTCGCGGAGACGGCGCCTAACCACAGGCGACGGGGGTCGCGGACGACACGTGGTCCCTTGAGGAGAAGTGAAGGAATGGGGTCGACCCCTTGAAGGGAAGGTGGTTGACCCCCCTAAGGTGGCCGGCCCCCCGAAGGGGGAAGGCACGCCAAAGTTGCTTCACAAACGAAAAATGCACGTGATTTGATTATGTGTCGCTTTGACCGGCCTGTGAGCGTTGAATGTGCCGACGTGTCATGAGAATTGGGACCCCCAGTGGGCTTATAGGTGTAGCCATGATAGGTTGGGAACACTATCCAAAAAAAAAATTGACCACTTTCCAAAATTTTCTTTTTGGGCTCTTCCAAAAAGATTGTGTATGTGTTTTTCCATATTTACCCTTTTTATACTTTTTTATTCTATTTCTATCTCCATATTAAATCCTCCAACAATCCATCTCCGCTCCAGGCCTGCTTTATTCCCCTCCCCACCTAAAATCGGAAACTCATAAAATATGACTCATATACTAAATAAGAGTGCAAGTTAAACTTGATTAAATAATCTAGGATGGAATAAGTATTATTTACTGAAAAATATACCAATATGGAAGTAACCACGCATTTATTTTTGTTATATTTTGATTATGATGGTTGCCGATTCATAATACGATTGATCATAGTTGAAGAATGTGACACAAGACATTGCTAGAGCTGGGAAGTGTCACACAAGCACAATTGATAAGCAATCAGCCGGTGCACATTCATAAAGTACCTATTTAAGTGCATTTATAAGACACATGGAAGAGGAACCATAATTCTTGAAGAAATGTAGGGAAACTTGAGTATCTCACCACTACAAGAAAAAAAATATTTTAGCAGCGGACCAAATTCCGTCAGATATTCGGTCGGTAATTATCTTTAGCGACATACATTACCGATGGTAAATCTGTTGCATATTGGGATCTTTCGATTTTTTCCCTTTTTTTGGTTTTTTTTTCTTCAAGAAGATGATTTTTAAATGGTCTTTAGCAACATAATTAACCGATGAACTAGTTCCGTCTACAAAAGTCCATATATTTGAACATTTTTTATAACCTTTAGCGACAGACTTTTAACAGGCTAAATCCGTCGCTAAAAGCTATGAAATGGACACAAACCGTACTTCATTTCTTTTCTCCCTGCCGCAACTCTCTCTCGCGTCTCTCCCCCACCCACGGACCCCACCCCCACCCCCACGGCTGCACTTTATCCCCATCCCCATTGCCGCACTCTCTCACTCTCTCTCTCTCTCGCGTCTCTCCCTTACCAACGGACCCCACCCTCACCCCCGCTGCTGCACCCTATCCCCATCCCCATGGCCGCACCCCGAGTGCCATAGCCGCTCTCGCCTAATTCGACACCATAGTCCCATACGCCTTTGCCCGTCGAAATCTGCTACAGCTAGAAACTGTGTCTCAAGTGTTGCCAGCCCTTTCTCCGACTGCTACTCTGGCTTTCTCTGGCCTGCCGTACGCGATTTTGATAATTAACTTGCAGTTAAATTTCTTTAATCTTACACAAATCAAACCTTGACAAAATTTCATATGTTTACCTGAGACCTAAAAACCATTATGTGTTACACTTCATAACCTATTGCAAGTTTGTTCATGAATAGCAAAATAGTTTTCAAGTATGGATAACTTTTTAAATGGATTCTAATTTTTAAATCGAAATTAATCCTTTATGTAAATGAAAAACATGGACGAGCTCCAAATAGAGCCAATCCAATGGCCTTGTTGGAAAAAATGGTCACTCAAACTCACTCTTACAAATATGAGGAGGAGGACATGGAGAGAAGTTGAAGACAATACACAATATACCTTAAAATTTTATCTCTTACATGTTCTTACACTTGCACCATCTTACATCATTTTATAGTGCTTCTAAGTAACTCTGTAACACCCCGATATTTTTTCGATGTATTTAAAAATTTTAGTAGTGAAAATATTTTTCTGTATGGACCATATATATATATATATATTTATAAGTATCATGTTGGAGGTTTTAGCGACAAATGGTGTGTAGGATTATTTTATTTTTCTAACTAGGGTTTCTTGTGACTATATTTAGGCTAAATAGTTTGGGCAGCCGTCAAGGCTCCCTATAACCGTCACACCTAGAGAGAGAGAGAGCGAGAGAAAGAGAGGGAGAGAGAGCAGAAAAAGGGCTGCAGAGAGAGAGATCAAGGACTCATTCCGGCTAAGCTTTCCGATAAGGTAAAAGATCGCACTACAACAAAACAGGGATGTAAGGACGCGTCCTCGCGTCCTAACAAGTAACATATAAGGACGCTTTTCACATAAGGACGTTTAGAATTGCGTCGTAACCCCGCCCCATTAGAAGCCGTCACAATAAGTTATCGGGACGCACTATAAGCGCCTCAATAAGGTTGAGGCTAATAGGACACATATGCGCGTCCTATAAAGTGCCTAAGTAGGAGACTCTGGTATGCCCTACAGCGACGCTAACAAGCGTCTTAATAACTCTTTTAGGGCGTTTATTAGCGTCCCTTTATGCGTCCCAAAAAATAAGACTTAAGAAGGCGCAAGTAAGCGTCCTTAAAAGTGCTAACCCAGAATACTTTAACCTGTCTTATAGCGACGCTAAGGAGCGTCCCAATAACTCTTTTGGGACGCTTCTTAACACTGTAACCTGCTTTTTATTTTCATTTTACCAAATTGCAAATATTTATATACCTGAATACCTACTTCCCCTATTCTAATATGTACCACCACATCAAAACATCAAGTAACCCACTTTAATTTATACACGTTGCAACCATAAGAAGATAAAATCCAAGTGAACTGAAGTATAACATCCAAAGTCATCATATATATATATCATCCAAAGTCTTCATATCATCCAAATGTCTGAAAGTGAATAATTTACATTGACTCCAAAATTAGAGGTAACCACTAGTTCTAAGTGCCTAGAATGTAACAACCGCAAAAGGCCTTATGACTACCAAGTTGTCCAATGTCCATCCAAAAGCAAAATATAGTCATCTCAACACCATTTAAGGCACCGATCACATTTCATCAACGCTTTCTAATTCCACCTGCAAATACAAACATATACTCATTATTGATTGTGTATTAGTAGTTTAGTAAGCAACCTCATCAATTATACATTGGTAACTTTAGAAGCACTCAAGTCCACAACACATGAATGCACTACTCCACGAGGTTTTCTTCAAATAAGAGCAACGCAACCACAAAATAAAGTTGGAACTTACATAAGGACATGGCCATGCAATAGTTGCTCCATATGCATCATAAATGGTTTTGTGAAACCCGTAGGATCGAATCAAGCGTTCATCCTTTTTCACAGCAACCTGAATAGATACTTCGCACCAATTCGGCCCAAGCTCTTCCCCCCCAACTTCTGTTGATGGATCTATGCTCTGTATAATCCCCTTCGCTACAGTTTCTGATGGATTCATTATACTCTTAAGGCATACAACATCTCGAACCTGAATTTGAAAAGCAAAACTAATTGAGCGTTGTTGTCGTAAGAGATGCCAATTACAAATACAAACTGGGAATTGATGTCTTAAGAGATGTCAATTACTTAATTGCTACACATGGGGACTTCTTACTATAAGATCTCAGGCATTGCAACAGATTAGCAATCTCCACATGGGAGAAAGTTTTAGAGCTAAACTTTAGAGCTAAGCTCTACAAGCTAAGTGTTACTGTAATAAATAATAATATATGGCCTATGGCAAGAGAGGAATTCAAGAATCAACAAGTCAATTCTCAAGGATGCTTCTTTGTGATACATCAGGGGATCAAATATAGAGTGAGTTTATGGAAAAAGATACCACCAAATGCATGGAATAAAGAACTATGTGCAGCTTGGGAGCTAAGTAATTTAATTTTTCATAGTTGTGTACTCTGCTCTAATCAAAAGGAAACATCGGATCATGTGTTTATCCAATGTTCATATGCTCAGGAAGTATTGAAGCTTGTACTCAATAAAATGCAAATGAGGATTCCATTGGAATCTTGGAACCAAATACTACAATATGCAGCTCAAAACTTTAGGGGGAAAAGCTTTAGAGCTAAGCTATGCAAGGTAAGTGTTACTATAATAATATATGGCCTATGGCAGGAGAAGAATTCAAGAATCAACAAGTCAATTCTCAAGGATGCTTCTTTGTTATACTTCATCAATTAGCCATTGCACCACATGAAGACAAGTGTATGAGAACTTTGCAAACACTTAAACAGAAAATGAAAATATGAGAATTTGAAGTAGCTAAATCTTGAAGAAGTTTAAGCGACGAGGATTATAGTTCAAGTAATATGTTGTTATACGTACCCGAAAAGGACGGGACAACTGAGTAGATGTCATTTGAGGACGATGGTTAATAGATGTAGCAGGACTACAAGCATCAGACTGGGATTCTTCACGTCCTCTATGTCGTAGGAACATAGACTTTAGCTCATCAATTCGGTTGTTAAACCTTTCCTCCATTTGCTCGCAATTTTCCTTCCACTCCATTGCAATCCTTTGTGACTGTTTACGGCTAGGTAATTGACCCCATACATCAGATTGGGACACACCTAGCCCATACATTCGAACACGACCATATTTGTCTTTTCCAACAACTTGAGAAAGTATGTCATTTTCAGCAGGTAAATCTTGAGAACCTTCTGAAAGTTTTTCTTTCTTCTCGTGCATTTGTGCCTACAAGACAAAAAAACCTTCAATCCTTATGGTTTGCAATGAAAAATTATTAACATGTAGAGAAAATAAGTGTAAAGACTGCAAATTTACCATGTAATTTGCTGCCTCCACAGTGGATGGTGTTCTGTTCTCATCTTTCTTAGAGTGGCATTCGATAAACATATCCATCCGCGATGGTTCATGGCCCAATTCAGCTCTCTATCCAATAAAATAAACTCACCATTTAGTTTATTAATGTTCATACAATCTAATGTTTATTAAGGATGAGTATATACCTTTCTTTCACGGACTAGGGCGTAACTCTCTTTGCCTGTAGTCTGCACCAACTTCTTCTGATTCTGGTTAGCCTTGTTTTTCTCACTAATTCCCTGAATAACATGGACATTTGGTTAGTCATATGAGGGTGAATGGAAGAAAGGATTCATGTAATAGGTTCACTTGTAGCATTAAAACATTTGGTTAGTTGGATGGGGCTCAAAAGGCTGTCCATCCGGAGTAAATACGTTGGTCGGGGCTCAAAAGCCTAACCGATTGGAATATAGCAGCCATTAGCAAACATATTTCAGATTCATCGACCAGCTAATGAGCATGATATGCTTAGATATAATAGAGCTTGCAGCATTCGCACTTAAAGCCAATTAGAGCAGATTTGAAGAAACAATGAAGGGTGTTGTAGATTCATGTCATGAGGGGGAGGTTTGATCAGAAAGTTTGGTAGAAGAGAGCATGGAAATTCCTTAAGATGCTGGTAATGTGGCAATAGAAAAAGTAACTCCCCAGACAGTTACCAATCTCCAAATTTCCAACATTATATACACTTCATTCGGTTACAGTTGACCCCATTCAGCTCATCATGGAGACCCCAAACACCAAATCTGCTCAAAAGGTCAATCTGCTACTTCTTCTTCTTCTTCTCTCTCTCTCCCCCTCATCCCCTACCACCACACACACACAGAAAATATGTTCCAACATATGTCCAGCACTCCAGCCTCAAATTTCTTCCCAGTTTCTTTAAAGTTACATTGAACAAACTACTGCAACAAACCTTACACATTGAACACACTTATGCAAAACAGTAAGAAATTTCAGTCACAGTGATAAAGGACTCCCTACGTAAAAACTGTTGGCACGTATAATCTTTTCAACATAAAGTGGATCATCATAATGTGGATCATCATTACATACAAGAATATTGGAATTGCACGAGCAAGTTATAAAAAAGACACACATACCTCAATGCAGACATTAGGATGCACAGGCAACCATTAGTGATGTGAGCACTGAGAGCTTTGCGATCATCCTCATATCCAAATTTCAAAAAGTCATCCGGCTGAAGGAAGATATAGATCACCAATTTCTCAACAATATTAGAATTAGAGGTTCAAAGTCAGATCAATAAGAAAAATAACTTAAGTTGAATTTGCACCTCATATAATTGAGAAATGAAAGCGACTCTTGAACAGATTTTTCTTGAAGGACGCCTTTTGAGTTTTGACCAAGTAGCACGCAAGACACAGTAATATTAACAACTTCAGGCTGCCAATTCCATTCTCTGCAACATATTTCCAATCAAACAAATACTCTATTCATGCAACAACCTACATTACAAATCCCAATTCACATGCAAAAGGAGCGGAACTAACTAACTTAATGTCCCACATGCGTAACGTTTCAGTTGTGCTCCCGCACACTTCAATTAACAGCGATACTTCCGAACAAAATTGAAAATGTGCGCGTCAAAAAGTACCGAATAAAGCGAAAACCCAACAATTTCAGGTCTTTGAGAAATAATGGCTTAAAAACTAAGAAAATTTGGTAGCACGATATGTAAATAGCAAATCGAATTGTTTACAACACAAAATGACAACATCCATCGGTTCTGTTCATGCTTCAACATTACTAGTACCCAAGAAATCAATTACACAGTATCTTCTTCTAGGGAAAAGAAATGGTTTAAGTCATGAATCAAATGAAGAAAACAACCACCCATGAGGTTATTTCCACTTCAAACCATATTTTCATACAAAGTACCCAAGAAATCAAGAAACCACATCATCAAATCACCCATTTAGACCCTTACCCGAATACACAATCATCCATTAAATGCACAATAATTCAACTAAGTAGAAAGGATGATAGAGAAAGGGATGAGCAGGTTACCTTCTAGCTTCAATTTCCTTGGATTAATCAGCTTGGTCGTGGATGTTGTTCATGGCTGAAAGAGAAGCAGAGAGAGAACTGAAATCGAAAAGCTTGCGAAGAATGAAATGGCAAAAGGAAAATTAGAAACCCAGATTGGTCGTGGATGATAGAGAAAGGGAGGAGTAGGTTACCTTCTGGCTTCCATTTCCTGGGATTAATCAACTTGGTCGTGGCTGGAAGAGAAGTGGAGAGAGAATCTGAAATGGAAAGGCGTGCAAAGAATGAAATGGCAAAAGGAAATTTAGAAACCCAGAAGTGAAGGGCTGAAACGGTGTCGTATGCGCCACTAAATTGGCGGTTTTTTCATCCATTTTTTTCCTGTAGCGCGCCACTGAAAATTTTGATATCAAAACGCCGTCGTTTCTAAGGAAAGCGTCCTTACAGCTAATTGGAAAAAGGGACGCTTCTTACCTAGCGTCCTATATTCAACTTTTTAGGACGCTTTTAATAAAGCGTCCCTTTAGAGGCGTCGTTACAACCTAGTTTTGTTGTAGTGTCGTCAACTTACATTCAGTTTTCAGTATATATGCATTTACATATAGTGGGCTAAAAGGGAACGGGATGTATACGGATTTGTGAGCGTGATGGGTTTCTGAATGTGAGGTTGTGTGCTGAATGTCATGGGTGCTTGCGTGGTGTGCCGCATAGTGCATATTGGTATAGTGGTGTGTTGGGTTTTAGCTGTGAAGATGCGTGCGTGTGTTTTTGGTGTTGGATGATGAATTTATGGCTGTGAGGTGCGTGTTGTGAAAATAGTGAGTTCAGGGATTTGCATGTATACGGGTTTGTGGGTTCGGTAGTGTTGTAGCCGTGAGATGGAGTTGCCGCCAAAGGAGTTGGCTTCTCCGGTGAATTTCTAAGTTTTCTGCTATGTTATGTAATGGTTTTGAAAGGGATTATGGCTGCTGGGTATTTTAAATGGATCAGCCGTGTGTATTGTAAATGGGTATTGCACGAACTGTAGGGATGGTTGTGGAACAATGCCGAAGATGATGCAAATCTAATGGTAGGTGCTGTGTGGTGATGTCAATCGCTGGCGTTGGTGCGATGGCACTCGCCGATAGCCGAATTTGGAAGGGGTAGTGTCTGGGGGTTAATGTTAAGACGGTGTAAGTGTGTTTGGCAGGTGAGATAGTGAGTGTTTTGCCTGTGTGAATGAGTGAGTGTGTGAGTTGCAAGGAAAAAAGAAAGGGAAGACAGAGGATTATTGCTGTGATATTGTCTGTGTGTTTGGGTGTAAAGTGGGTTCTATGTGAAAGGGGAAAGAGTGGGGAAACTGCTGGGAAGAAAGTGTAGTAAATAATGTGTGTGTAAAGGTTTGTGAGTAGTGAAAGGCTAAAGATTCATGCCGTGAGCTGTAATGGAAGCTGAGTGTTCACGTGTGCATGTGTGTGTAGAGTGAAATGGGGGGTAGAGTTGCGTGTGTGAAGGGAGGTGCATAAGTGTGTGTACCTGCGTAGTGTGTAGTGTGTAGTATGAGAGTGTGAGTTGTTATGTGATATGAACTGGAAGAAGGAAAGCAAGGCAGGCAGTGTCTATGTTGGTGTTGAATACATGTTTGCAAATGGGCCGGTGTGTGTGTGAGTATATTGTATGCATGAGAGGGGAAGAAGCTACTGCCACGAGGCAGTAGCTGTGATGTGAGTAGGTTGTGAGATTTTATGTGGGCTGTGACAGATAAGAAGGGAAATGCAGATCGGGTTTGACGTTAAGTTTGCATGTGCATATGTTAATGCACGCTTATCATTAGAACATGAAAATTTGCAGTATAATACGTTAGACCATATTAGAATTCTTGGCAAACTTTCATAATTTTCTGAGATCGTGGGAATTGTTAGTATTTTCTGTAATTTTGGATTTGTAAAATTTTTTTGGAGACCTTAAACCCAGAAAATGTTTTGGGAAAAATTATAGTAATGTCTTCATGGTATAATTAAGACTCGGTAAGAGTTTGATGATTTTTGGGGTTGAATTGCTATGGTTTCCATATTGCATTATTTTTAGCAAAACAGATATTTGAAAATTAGTTTTAATGCCTTTTAAATTCGGATTTAAATTTCTATGATTTTTATACATATTTTAAGGTTGTTACAAAAATTATGGGACTTATTTTCCAGCTGGAAGTAATTTTGACAATTTATGGGTTTTTATTGCATTTAAAGAAATTATTTTAATTCGAAAATATTCAAAATTTCAGAAAATTCATATTTTGACTTTTTATAATGTTTTAAGCTATAAAAGTGTTTTATTTTAATTTATTTTGAATTTTGGAATATCAACACGCGTTAAGGATTGTACATGGTTCTCGGTTAGGTTGGCCGCGTGCGAGGCGCGTTTTGAGTTGAGTGATTTTTGGGTTAGAAGTGAGCACGTGGGGGGTATATGATATTAGGGTAATAGTATTGTACCATAGATTATGTTCTGACAAATGGCCAATATAGGTTTATTTAGAGAATCTAGATCGAAGTTGCGTAGCATTGTATATATAGCTTGGACCGAGGTAAGGGATTTCTATCCGAACCCCATTTCGTTATTCTGTTTTCAAATGCTTATAACAATAGTTTTACAAACTAGATCGAATGTTGATTTTTATTGATCGATATAAAAATGTTTTTTTAATTACCCGTGAAACCCTAAATTGAGCCTTATAGCGATCGTTTGGAATTCTGTTTCATCTAATCTTAGAATCCATTGTTCATTTGATATGTTTATTGATTGCTCATCGTAAAGCATTTTTAAATTCTATTTATTACTTCTCAATGTTGACATGAGTTAGTAACTTGGGAGCCATAAGGATGGTCTGTATTGTTGGTGTTACAAGGATGGTCTGTTGGATGGGTTTAACTAGTACCTAGATGGACTAGTCAGCGTACATATGCATATGTAAGTGTATCGAGCACTGCCGGGGTGGCTTTGCTTCTGTACTGCTCATGTTCAACGTTTCCTATTTATGTTTATTGCATTTAAGTGTTTTAAAAATGGTTATCAATTTAAGGGAACTGAGTTGATACTCATCCCTTTGTTTATATTGAAATGCTGTGGTTTTCTTTGAAAACCCTTTTCAAATTTATCGTTTGATTGTATATAAAAGATTGTTTGAAACACTCTGTTTCTCCGCCTTCAAAATTTTGTATTGGTTTAAAGGTAAAATCGTCTGAATCGTTTTCTTATTTTTAAATCTTTGTGCGACCTTACTGGGCTCTCCAAAGCTCACTCCCCTTTGACTTCCTTTCCGCAGGTGACAGCCAGCAGTAGGTTACCTTAATATGGATTAGAGCTGAGCGAGCGTAAGAAGACATTTGATCTTAGTATTAATCATTAGAGCCCCTGCGTGGGTGAATGTTATTGTTTAAACTTGTAGGACCTAATTGATATTTCACCCACGATAGTTTACTAAGATTTAAAATTAATGGTTTAGTTGCTCTGACAGTTGATGGATTATTTAGTTGCTCTGACATATTTGTATTATTTGAGTGAGTTGAGGAAATATTATTTTAGTGAATTGATCGAGCGACTGTATAACGTTCCGGAAAATTCCGGGATGTTACAACTCCGAGACATATAATTAAGCTGCCACTAACCCACTATTTCGTTAATATATTGACCCACTATTTGCATTAAGCACATATCAATAATGCATTTGTAACTTATTCACAACTATACATAACTTAATAATCGACTAACATGTCAAACTAATCACCACTCTAAAGAACTAACCAAGTTTATTTTCCAACACCCCCTTTAAACTTGATCTGTGTCCTCAAATATTCTTCATGATTGAGGGGCTTGATAAGTGCCAATAATAGTCTTCATCTCCAATTTCATTAACAACAACAATCTTCTTCGCCATTTCTTTTGACGTCTATTGCATATGGGTCATCTTCTTATTGCACCCAGTGGAATTTCTTTGTCACTTGTGTGTATACCGGTTCTTGGCCATTTTTGTTTGGACATTTCAAGTAAATCCAGGCTAAAAAATGTTTTCGTGTTCACCCAACATGTGTCACTCAGCAAATTCTCCACACCAAGTTGAGGATATCTTGTTTGATTTTTCACAAAATTATTTTCCTTCGCAGGCATGAAAAACAACTCACTAGGATGATTTTCAATTAAATAAGTTTTCAAAACATCAACCTTAGTGGCATATCCTTGTGGCACTACCACATCATACTTAGCCATGAAAAAGTAAACATCACTTTCTTCTTCAAAATTTGCAAGGCCGTATAATGGAAATGCCTCGACCACATTTTTTTCTCTTAAAGAAAAATTAAAAGTCATACTTGAATTGTTCACTTTTTGACATCCGTGAAATTTTACCTTATTGGCAATGTTCCCATCTTTCATTTTTCATATTGAGCATTGTCATCACCATTTGCGTTCTCGCTCTCCTCCATATTTTTAAATGGCTCTTCTCCATTTGTCAACTCTTTTTTCTCATTGGCTTCAAAAGCCTTGAACTCTTCGTCATCATTTGTCTCCTCAGTGTTTCTGCTTCAGAAGTGTGAAACTCGTTTTCATACTGCATTAGGGTTTCTTCCTCGAGATGTTTACCATCTTCGTTTGTGAACTCATCTTCTTCCCGGCTTGGTACCCAATGCTGTTTGGGTAAGAAGTCACATCTACGATTGGACTCAATGACCTCAATCATTTGCCAAACATCCTTGAAGATCTTACATCTCCCATGCGCATTCATATCTCTATATGAGCGACCTTCTGCAACACTAGGAGTTGCCTTTTCTTCCTTCTTTTGTCGAACTCCTTTCGACAAGCTACCACTGATTCTTCACTGACCACATCCCAGAAATTACATGATTTGAGATACAATGAAAGGACACTCCTCATTCTCATATGATTTGAGAGCATCAATTTCTCACACCTAATATCCATTTTGGGTACTTTTTTCTACAGTCATAATGACTAAAATATTAACGCCAAAAAATCCATTAGGACCGTTGTGGTTATGATACCACTTTGTCGGAGACAGTGTCACTAGAACTCACTCTCACAAATATGAGGAGGAGGAGACATGGAGAGAACTAGAAGAGAATACATTAAAATTTTATCTCTTACATCTTCTTACACTTGCACCATCTTACACCATTTATAGTGCTGCTAAGTAACTCCTAGACATGTAGTTAAGCTACTACTAAGCCATTATTCATTAATATGTTAGTCAAATGGGTTTCTCTCTTTCTTCTCCCTCTTTCTCTCACTAACACTCTGTAACTGAAATAATGTAATGAAGGTAAGAGAAATTCGTGGGCAGTGATTGGGGGTTGCCAAAATGGTGACGGACAACGGTGTGGCTGTCCGAATCCATTCAAAACCCAAAAATGGCACTTTACCAAACTTTTCCAACTTTTGATATTTTGCAAAATTCATCCAAAATTTCCAAATGTTACCAAAAAGCCCTAAACCTGTTTACCATCGTATTACAGAATTATTAGCGGGGTATTACACGAAATCAAGTTTATTTTCCAACACTCTGTAGGTAAAACAACTTGGTTCGTACGTGTTTAATCCATTTTCACTAGCTAAGATCTCCAAAATGCTCTAACCAACCTCTCTTCTGAGCTCTAACACCAAAGATGTCCATTTCCTCATGGAGCTTATCCAGGTTATTAACTTCTAAGGGCTTCTTCTTCTTGTTCTTATTGCTGTGTTGTTTTTCATTTTGATTTGCAGTGAAAACGCTAGACACGCTTCTATATGGTGGCCGACCCCCCCAAGGTGGCCGACCCCTTTAAGGGGGAAGGCATGCCAAGGTTGTTTCACGAGCAGTTCACGTGACTTGAGCATGCGTCGCTTTGACCGGCTTGTGAGCGTTGAAAAGTTGACCGTTGAATGTGCCGATGTGTCATGAAAATTTGGACCCCCAGCGGGTCTATAGGTGTAGCCAAGATTGGTTGGGAACACTCAGTATCTCTCTTTCTCTCTCAAGGTAGGCCTCCCGAGATTAGAATGAAAGCATATATATATATATATATAACCCAAACTGGACAAATCACAAAAAACCGCTACACTTTCATTTGTCGCTAAATTTTCTTACTCGAAACTTTTATTATTGCGAAATGGTCGAAAATAAATATCTATGATAGTTTAGGTGATAGAAAAATTATTAACGGGTTGTTACGCTAACTCGCTTCATAAATCGTCGCTGAAAGTCGCTAATAAATACACTGATACTAAAAGAAAATTTTAATTGTCGCTAAAGGTTGTCGATAAAAATTCGGTCACGCTAATCGTCACTAAACACTTCAATCAATATTACTTATAACTGTTAACATTAAATTATTAACTATTGTTTCTAAAATAAATTTGTCGCTAAGTGTCATAAACTATAACGCACTAATCTACAACATTTCGTTTTTAAAAATATGTCGCTAAAATTGACAAAAAAATATTGCTCACCGAATCGTCGCTAAAAGTCAAATAAATAACTAATTGGATATATATATATATATATATATATATATATTTTTACCGTACAACCAGCATAAGATTTCGGGGTGTTACAATTTTGCTGCGGGCAAAATTTCCCCATAGATTTTCAATGTGGTAATCAGTCATTTGCTTCCCTTAAAGAACCCATTTCAAGTAGTCCCAAGAGTGTGGCCAACAACCTAAACAGCAACAACAATAGAAGAAGTAGGAAACAATTCAGTCAATTAATACTTAAGTATCAACCCCAATTATGGCTTGAAGAAAAAGAAATAACACATTAAAACAAATGGGATGGAAGGAAGCTGTTGCAATTAAGAAAGAGTGTGTAAAATTTAGGCCGAAATGAAGGAAACTATGGGAAAGCCACCAACTGTGCAAAATGGTTAGAACCTGCCAAAAGGAGACCAAGTACTTCTAAACACACAACCTGGGCAGATTGCATGTAAGCACACCTTCTCGGTATATATGGTAAAGCTGGAGAAGGTTGGCATGCTCAAAGGAAGGAAGCAACTTTCTGGATTAGTGCAAACAAAAATGGAACCTGGTTCTATTGTTTATGGTTAGTATTAAACCATTCACAGCTTTAATCGGTTCATGTCTAGATCACTACTTAGGCGATTTAGAACTAACCAATTCAAAGCCTTAATGGGGGTGATGTCTAGATCACTACTGTTCAGCCAATTTAGAATCCATTAGGGACGCATGACAGGAGGAAAAAAAAAACTAAATAAACTATGTTAGGATAAGTAAAGACCCAACATGAAATTCAAAGCAATGTAAAACGGAACATAGATACAAGCTAAAAAAACATCAGAGAACCCACAAATTGAATATTTTTCTGAAATAATTATTGAAACTCTTCAAGATAAGGTTAATCGATTCCAACGAAATTCGGACATCAAAATACCCTTACCACAGCAAGAAAGTTAAAATCCCTTATCTTAAACTGGCAATTCGGCGAAAGCTCAATCCACCTAAGCTATGCTACTCAATTTATACCGAAATTCTCCAAAGCAACAAGCAAGTTTAGGGCTTATAGAAGAAGAAGATGGCAGAGGCGGCAATCAGGGAAGAAAAAGGGAGGCTGGAAGAGAAAGGTGCTATTTTTTTGTTATACTGCACAACTTAATCAGAAAAGTCGTTGAGATTGAGCCAGTGTTCAGCACCAAGTTCACTGATTTCGCATCCATCTTTTTGTAACTTACCCATATGAGCTGAGTACCGGGTCATTGATTCTCTAATAGTTGTAAAATATGGGCAATAGATTGAATAGTATTGGCATTAATATTTAGTTGCTCACAAGTTGCTGTTGATTGACAAGGAAAAGGATAGAAATTAATACCAACATTTTGAGTAGGCTGAATAAATAAAGTATTTACCTTGATACTGAAGTCGAATGTAATCAATTGTTGTAAACCATTAAAGTCATTGAATTATGGTGGCTTCTCATTTATTGGCATTCTGGTATATGGGTATAAGATTCTCATGTCTACGGAATGTCTTATTGAGGCTAAGTGTGTTGGAGCTTTTGAGTTGTCAGAATTTGCATGAGAAATGTGTTTGGAGGCTTGTAGCGTCTTTCAAACACTATCATAGCCCATTTCACGTACAGACAACTTGCAAATACGTGTGCACACGTAATTTCATATAGTCAAGAGTAAATAACTAAAATGGCTCAAGTAAAATGATGGGGTATTAGATGTATGGTCAGAGTGCCTACTTTTTTTTCTTACCCATGGCTATAACTGTTGTAGCTGAAAACTGGGTCGGGAACCACACCAGAAAATAGGCCTGCAAAAGAGAACACGGAGTGACCGCCGGGTGGGATTCTGGCGGGGGAACGCTCCGATGCTTAAGTCAGAGACGGCTAACAAAGTAGAACTCTAATAAAGCAGTAATACACAGTGTATATGTGTGTGAGCTTGTCCATACCTAATCAGTAATGAGCCAGCATGGACTACGTGTCATAACTGCCATGTGTCATCCGTAGATTGGAGGGGTATTTTTAGCTGTATCATATGCCCCCTGCTTTCACCGGCATTAATGAAGAGGGTGGAAGCACACTTTTTCCACTAGTGATAGCGAAATATGCCAAAAACATAATCGAATCTGTTTGTCTGACATTTCAAATATTCAAAGAATGCTCTGCTCGGACAAAGTTCTGTTCGGACATGGTTCTGCTTGGGCAGAATTCTGCTCGGGCAGAGTGTGCGGACGGGATTCTGCTCGGACAGAATTCTGCTCGGCCAAAGTCACTCTGCTCGGGCAGAGTGTTAGGACGGAATTCTGTTCAGACAGAATTCTGTTTGGCCAACGTCACTCTGCTCGGGCAGTGTTCGGACATAATTCTGCTCGGGCAGAATTCTGTTCGGCCAACGTCACTCTGCTCGGGCAGAGTGTTCGGACGGAATTCTGCTCGGGCAGAATTCTGTTCGGCCAGAGTCACTCTGCTCGGGCAGAGTGTTCAGACGGGATTCTGCTCGGGCGGAATTCTGTTCGGCCAGAGTCACTCTGCTCGGGCAGAGTGTTCGGGCGGGATTCTGCTCGGGCAGAATTCTGTTCAGCCAGAGTCACTCTGCTCGGGCAGAGTGTTCGGACGGGATTATGCTCGGGTAGAATTATGTTCAGCCAAAGTTACTTTGCTCGGGCAGAGTTTTCGGATATGATTCTGTTCGGCCAAAGTCTTGGTTCATTCCACGTGTCTCATTCTCCATTAATGCCTTTGAGCAGGAATTTTTCAAATTTTCAAACTTCTCTTATTTTGGCTTCTGACACGTAGGGGGAGACGAACCGTTGGGTTTCCCCAAGTGACGGTTACTTGGAGTTTCTCTATAATAGGAGTCTTTCACTTCACTTTTTTCTCACTTGAATCATTTGGAAGCATACTACTCTCCAAGTAAGTCTTTTTTCTTCTCCTCTTTCTGTTCAACACTTGAAGTTTTTTGTAGTTCCCTAGTTTTAATAGAAAACATGTCCGAAACTTCAGCGTCTATTTTTTATTCCAAAGAGAATATAGATATAAGTAGTAGTTCATCTTTAAGTTCGGAATGAGTTCCAACTTCAGGAAGTGAAGTTGGAACTTCAAATCCATAACTTCCACCATTTTCGACTTCACAACCATTACCACCTTCATCCTCTCAACCTCCACAACCCTCAACTTCTCAGCCTTCGCATTTTTTGTTTGCCAAAAAATGCCTTAGGAAAAGGGAAGGATCAAGCCGAGGATAAGGCTAATACAAAGCCTTGGTATACTGATGATGAGAAGTCAAGTAAGATGTCCACTGAAGATGTGTTGGAGTTGATTCGAGAATATCCTCTTCCCGAAGGTTGGTATGCTCGTCTTTCTGGTTTGCAAGAACCAGCTAATTACGGCACAAAGTTTGAAACTGGGATCTACGAAGAACATGTAAAGTCTGGGTATAGGCTTCCTCTTCACCCTTTTGCTCTTCGTTTCTTCGAGCATTATCGCATGGCTCTTGGGTAGCTTATTCCAAATGGTTGGAGGAAGCTTGTCGGGCTTATATATTTGGTTCAGACTTTAGTCTACAAACCAGATGCAATAGATTTTATTAGAGTGTTCTTCGAAATTTGTTTCGTCAAAGGAGTCGCCAACTGCCCGGGATGATATTACATTCATAGTAGGCAACAACTTCTGAAGGGAGGTCCGAAGTCAAATAAAGGTTGGCATTCTAGATACTTCTTCGTTGGCTGCCTGGACAAGGGGGAGCTTCCGTTTGATAGAAACTGGAATCCTTATTGTAAGGATTTCGAGAACCCTTGAAAGCCTACTCCCAACAATCTCACTAAGCACATTCTTAGTCACATTAAACTTTTCACTAAGCACATTCTTAGTCACATTAAACTTCGAGGCGGTCTTTTCATTGATGAGCCTCTTTCGGAGGAGCAATTAGAGTGGGTGAATATTATTCCTCAAAAGCCCATTCCAGCTGGTCTTTCGATTCCTCTTGTTATTCCTAGCATGTCGTCCATCGAGACTGTTCCTCTAGGTGTGCTTCATTTAAGTCATTGATTTTAATTTGGTTTCAATGTTTATTCCTATGTTGATTCCTTTCTTCATTGCAGAAATGGCTAGCGGAGGTGGAAAATCACCGCAATGAGGCTTTCTTGGTGTTCCGCAGAAAGCCAAGGGGTAGCAGAAAGAGAAGCAGCCGAGTGTGGAGTTTTCCCCTGTTCCAAAGAAGACAAGAGTCACTCCTCCTGAACGTTCTCCAAAAATCCTTGAACGAGTATCCATCGATGATGATTCCATCTTCTGACCGAGTTGGACATTTAGGCGTGATGACCTTGGGATGCCAGATAGCCAGATCTCTGAGCAACATCTTCTTCATGGAATTCTTCCTCGAGACAATGAGGTTTTCCAGAATAAGACTTATGAGACCTTTGCATGCTCCTTCGCCCAGGCCGCGTATACGGTAAATCCTTTCTCCTAACTAGTTTTTTGTTCTTATTTTCAAGCTTCCTTTCGCTGATCTTCTTAATTTTTATTCCAGATGTACGCGAGTGGGTCTGAAATGTTGTCTCGTTTTGAGATAGCGAGGCTGGTGGCAATCGAGGAGGCTCAGCAGAAGAGGGATGCCATTAAGGAGGCAGAGGAAGCCACCCGTCGTGCTGAAGAGCTGAGCAAGCAAGAGGCAGACTATCTTGCTCAGATTGCAACTCTGGAGAAGAGACTGGAATGAGCAAAGAGGAGGGCGGCAGAAGAGGTGACGAAAGCTCGAGACCAAGGCATCTGCGAACAGATGATGGCTTGGAGATCTACGATATGGGATTCATGAAGGCCAATGAGATGTTTACTGAGCGCTTCCCAGACATCCCCTTGGATGACTTTGTTATGCCTGCAGTCGTGTCTCTATCTGGGGAGACAGTTTGCCTTCGGAGGCAGGGGACGCTGTTGCTTCTCACCCCCTAAAAGAGGGTCCTTCTTGCCATGCCCCTGAGCCTTAGACTTAGTCTTTAGCATCAAGGCTCTTTTGTTCTTAGACCGAGTTATTTTGATGCCCCTTCGAGGGCTTTTGTAAAACTCTATCTTTTTTATTTCATGATACTTTGTTTTACTATGTGTTTCTCGTGGTTTATGTTTACCATTCACACAGTATTATTTATTTTTACTTTGACTCAAACCCTTTATTCGTCACTTAAAGAGTTGGCAAAGAAGTCGAGCACTCTTGCTTGGCCTAAACTTCGAAGAAGTATAAGCTTTGGTGGAGTGACGATGTCCCCATTAACTTTTGTTTCTTTACGAATTTAGATCTGCAGCTAATCCGTTTGGCTTATTCTTGTATTTTTATAAAAACCAAGAGTTATACACTCTGCTCGGGTAGAGTGTTCGGCCATCATTCTGTTCGGACATAATGTTTTGTCTAAGTTTAGCACTCTGTTCGGGCAGAGTGTTCGGTGCATATACTGCTCGGGCAGAATAATTGGCTGAGTTTACAACAATACTTAGAAAAATAACTTTATTGCTCGAGCAAAGATAAAGTTTACACTGGATTGCTTAACAACCCATTTATTAGAAAAAATCTTCTAAAGACAATTTCTAAGAGATTGGGGTTTTGATAAGGTCTGGGCCCCTTATCCCCCTAAAAAAGAAGTGTCTTGCCTCGAGGCAAGACGCGATTGGTAGTATCTGTGCAAGTTCTCAACATTCCAAGTACGAGGGATGGATTCTCCAGAGAGTGTTCCCAGTGTGTAGGCACCCGGTTTGAGCACCTTTATAACACGGTAAGGTCCTTCCCAATTTGGAGATAACTTTCCCGTTGCTACTTTTGGATCAGAGACTTCTAACTTGCGGATGACCAGATCTCCCTCATTGAACTGCTTGGAACGAACTCTTTGATTGTAATACCGCGCGACTCGTTGTTTTATAACAACGGATCGTTGATGGGCTTGAGTTCGAGCTTCTTCTACCAAATCAAGATTTGCTCGGAGTCCAACTTCGTTGTTTCCTTCGTTGAAGTGCAAGGTTCGTATCATTGGAACTCCTATCACAACTGGTAGCATTGCTTCCGTTCCATAACAGAGTAAGAAATGTGCTTTCCCTGTGACCGAATGTGGAGTTGTTCGATAGGCCCAAAACACCTTGGGGAGTTCATCCACCCATGCTCCTTTAGCTTCGTCCAGCTTCTTTTTTAAACCTTGAAGGATGCTTCGGTTCATGTTTTCAGTCTGACCATTGGATTTTGGGTGAGCTACAGAAGTGAACCTCAAATCGATCGAAAGATTTGGGCAAAAGGTTCAGAAGTTACTGTTGTCAAACTACTTTCCATTATCAACGACCAGAGCTCTTGGTACTCCAAAACGGCAGACCACATTTTTCCAGAAGAAGTCCTCACATTTGGCTGAAGTAATAGTTGCCAGAGATTCTGCTTCAGTCCATGTGTTGAAGTAGTCTATGGCCACGATAAAAAATTATCGGTGTCCAGACGCCATGGGAAAAAGGGCCTAGCAGATCCATTCCCCATATAGCAAAGGGAATCGGAAAAACAATCGAAGTTAAATGAGCGACTGGTGTATGTGAAACTGGAGCAAACTTCTGACACTTATCGCATCTTCGTGTGAATTCGATGGCGACTTTCTGTATCGGCGGCCAATAATATCCTTGCCTTAAGCTTTTCTGAGCAAATGTCCTCCCTCCAACATATCCCTTCATGTATTTCTTGTAATGCGTATAGGAATTTTGATGGGCGTAAGCATCTGAGGTAAGGAAGGCTGAAGGATTTTTTGTATAGAATTCCTTCCACTAATGCATATCGAGCAGTTTTGACACGAATGTTCCTCGCCTCATGTTTTTCACTTGGTAAGTTGCCCGTGGACAAATATTTGATGATCATGTCCATCCAACAACGTTCTTGGTCTATCATTTCAATCTCAGCTTGAGGACTGATACTGCGATCCTTAAGGAATTCGAGGTAAACTGATCGTCGAACATTTGTTGTTTCGGCAGAAGCAAGTCTTGATAATGTATTTGGCTGAGTATTCTGATCTCGAGGGATTTGTTGAATGTTAAAGTTTTCAAACTTCGCAGCGAATGTTTTGACTAATTGAAGATATTGAGCCATTCTTTTGTCTCTGGTCTCTTAATCTCCTAAGACATGATTTACCACCAGTTGGGAATCACTATGAACGGATAACGAATCTACCTTTAAAGCATGTGCTAGCCTTATCCCCGCGAGAAGAGTCTCATATTCTGCTTCGTGATTTGAGGCTTGAAATCCAAAGTGAAGTGCATACTCAATACTGAAATCTTATGGACTTATAAGAATGATTCTGGCTCCACTACCACCAACAGCTGCAGGACCGTCTACATAAAGATTCCAAGGATCTCTAACCTCGAACATCACCAACTGAGGGGGGTCTTCAGATCACGTACACTCTATAATAAAGTCTGCTAAGGCTTGAGCTTTAATTGCAGTGCGAGGTTTGTATTGGATATCGAATTCCCCCAACTCAACAGACCAATTTACCAATCGCCCTGATGCCTCGGGGCTCAGTAAAACCTTTCTAAGTGGTTGGTTTGTCAGAATGACGATGGTATGAGATTGGAAATACGGTCGAAGACGCCTAGCTGATATGATAAGGGCTAGTGCAATCTTGTCGATCTTCGGATATCTTATCTCTACATCTTGTAAGACTTTGCTGACGTAATAGATGGGTTTTTGAACTCCATCCTCCTCTCTGACTAAAACAACACTTATTGCGACCTCGGTGACTGAGAGATATAGAAAGAAATCTTCTCCAGGAAGTGGGTTCGAAAGTAGGGGTGGAGCACTTTAATATGTTTTGAGTTCTTCGTATGATTTCTGAGCATCTTCTGTCCAATCAAAAATTTTCGCTTTCCTGATGGATTTAAAGAATGGCAAGCATCGTTCAGCTGATTGAGCCATGAATCTTCCCAACGCTGTAACCCTTCCTGTTAACTCTTGCACTTGTTTGATGGTTTTCGGGGACGTCATGGTTTGGATGGCTTTGATCTTTTCTGGGTTCGCCTCAATTCCTCGTTGAGAAACCATAAACCCCAAAAAATTTCGTGATGCAACTCCAAAAGCGCATTTGAGTGGGTTCAACTTCATTTTATACTTTCGAAGGATATCGAAGTCTTTGACATGTAATTCAGAGTTTATACTCTTGATGATCATATCATCAATGTACACTTCCATATTTTTTCCGATCAAGTTTCGAAAGATCATGTTCACGAGGCGTTGGTAAGTTGCTCCGGTGTTCTTGAGTCTGAATGGCATTACCCTGTAACAATATAGGCCTCTCTCCGTAATGAACGATGTTTTGGAAACATCGTCCTCGTGCATCATAATCTAGTTGTAACCAGATTATGCGTCCATAAAGCTGAGCAATTCATGGCCTGAAGTGGCATCAATAAGAAGATCAATCCTCGGGAGTGGATAGCTGTCCTTCGGGCATGCTTTGTTGAGATCAGTGTAATCAATACAAATTCGCCATCTGCCGCCTGATTTAGGAATCATGACAACATTGGCGATCCAATCAGGGTAGTAGATCTTTTCAATAAAGTTGGCAGCTAAGAGTTTATTTACTTTATCTTCAATCTTCTCATGTCTTTCTGGAGCAAAAGTCCTCTTTTTCTGCTTGACAGGTTTTTTGGATGGATCAACATTTAGCCTGTGGGTAATGACCTCGGGATCAATTCCAAGCATGTCTGCAGCTGTCCATGCAAAGACATCCGCATAGGTTCTCAATAGGTTCACCAGTTCGAGCTTAGTGTCTTCCTTAAGATTCGAACCTATCCGAACTGTCTTGTTTTCTTCTCCGGGATATACTTCAATGCTTACAAGATCTTCAACTGGTTCTCCCAGAGGTCTTCGATAATGAGTGCTTCCTTGTTCTTCGACCGGCATGAGGTCACATAGCACTGACGAGCTGTAGTTTGGTCTCTTTTCACCTTTCCAATCCCGTGTTTCGTGGGGAACTTCATCTTGAGGTGGTAAGTCGATACCACAGCCTGTAACTGATTGGGTGCTGGTCGTCCCAATATGGCGTTGTATGTAGATGGGACATTTATCACCACAAAATCGAGCATGAAGTTGGCTTGTGTCGGAGGTGTACCAATCGCTACTGGGAGTGCAATAATACCTTCGACTGCCACCGGATGGTTGGAGAATCCATACAGCGGTGTATCCATCTTTCGAAGACGGTCCGTCGGAATATTCATCTTTTTGAACGCGTTGTAAAATAAAACTTCCGCTGAACTCCTATTATCGACTAAAACACGTTTCACATCGAAATTCCCCGCCTTGATGGCAATGACCAATGGATCATCGTGAGGAGTCTTCACATCTTTTAGGTCATCGTCGGAAAAAGAGATAGTAAGCAAAGGTACATTCTTCTGTTTCTTGTTTGGGGGTTGGCTCGTTACGCACACTTCCCTGGCGTATGCTTTTCGAGCTTGTCCTGATGAACCTCCTAAGGCTAATCCCCCAGATATAGTGTTGATTGTACCCACATTCTTTTTCCGATCTTTTCTTTCTTCTATGGCTGGAAGTGTCTGTTGTTGTCCTTCTTTGTGAGCTACAAACTTTTTCAACTGACCACGCTTGAGAAGGGCCTCGATTGCTCGCTTAACTGACCCGCAATTGTCAGTCGTATGGCCATGATCGTTGTGAAAGTGACACCATAAATCTTTGTTTCTTTTATTCGGCCGAGATCTCATCTTGTCTATCCATTGGAGAGTCTTATTGTCTTTGATCTCGTGAAGTATCTGTGATGGTTTGGCATTGAGGGGTGTCAGATTTTGCATGGCAAACGGGGCTTTGCGACATCGTTCGTGACGCTTAGAACGATTTGCTGACTTTCCCCCCGGGGAGTTAACTCCCGGGATCGCTTTTTCTGTTCTCCCTTCCCTTCTTCACGTCGTCCTCTGTGTGTCTCCAGGTATTTTTCCGCTTGAATATATTTGTTAGCCTTCTCAAGAAGTGCTTTCATATTATCTGGAGGACTTTTGTTAACAGAGAACGCAAACTTGGATGTTGGTCGAAGGCCTTGAAGGAAGGCAGTATACTTCACGGACTCGTCCAAGTTATCGACTTCCAAAGTGGCTGCGTTGAATCGTCCAAGATAGCATGCCAAAGACTCGTTTTTCTCTTGCACAATGTTAAGCAACTCGCTGAGTTTTTCCGTTGGGAGCGACTACTTACAAAATGCTTTTGAAAGAGATTCGATAACTGGCTGAAGGAGTGGACGAATCTTGGTTGTAGAGATTTAAACCATGCATGTGCAGCCTTTCGTAAAGTGGTAGGAAAGGCTCTGCACATGACAACATCTCAGACCTGGAGGAGTAGCATGTTTGTTTCAAACTGGTAAACATGTTCTCCTGGATCTCCAGTCCCGTCGTAGAGGTCACATTGAGGCATTCAAAAATTGGGAGGTAGCTTTCCCTTGGGTAGATCGTTCTGGAGAATGATATCTAGGGACCATCTTCCAGAAGTCTCGTTCTTGGGAACAAAACTCAGGCGTCCTCTTTCTATGGATAGATCTCCGAGGGGTCTCAGCTCTGACGACCTGTTTAGGAAAGAAGTTGGTACTGTCTTTGATTGATGGATCACGACGGTAACATGATCCACTCCTGGTCATGTGCTCTCCGCCCTTCTCTTTGGGATCGAAAGTCGGATCGGCCGTTGATCTGTATTTACGGCCGTAGCTTGATCTGAAGGTGAGACGGAGACGAAGGTCGCTGGGGTCAAGATGAGAATGATGAGTGGACGTCGGAGCCACCGCCATGTCGAGCTTTCGTTGAAGAGTGTTCACGACATCATTTAGTTCGTGGATTTCTTTTGTAAGGTCGACATGTGGTGTTTTGAATAGCTGAAGGTTCAGGCCATGACGAAGGTCACCGTTCTTCAGAGTAGATGTTGGAGATCGATTTCTCCGAGGTCTAGTTTCTGATTCGGGAGTAGCAGATGTTACATTAATGTATACATATTCAGAAGAACTGGCGCGACGGCGGCGCAAAGGGGTCAAGTGTTAGTCATGAGAACAACCAGGTCGATGAGAGCTGTTAGTGCGTGCGCGACGGTTCTGGGAATGACTGTGTGAAGAGTCATTAGAAAAAGAAGGATTGGCCATGTTCCCTGTCGTGGTCCCACGGATGACGCCAATTTGTTGCAGCTAAAAATTGGATCGGGAACCACACCAGAAAATAGGCCTACAAAAGAGAACACGGAGTGACTGCCGGGTGGGGTTCTGGCGGGGGAACGCTCCGATGCTTAAGTCAGAGATGGCTAACAAAGTAGAACTCTGAGAAAGCAGTAATACACAGTGTATATGTGTGTGAGCTTGTCCATACCTGAGGTGGCTTGACCCCTTTATATAGTGGTAGAAGGAGGAGTCCTAGTAGGACTGGGCTTTGACCAACTCTAATCAGAATCTAATTAGGATCCTAGAGGATCTCATGTCAATCTTAGCTGATAGAGTTAGAGCCCCTTTAGGATTGTGCCTGGTGATTGATATGGCAAGTGCCAAATCAGTAATGAGTCAGCATGGATTACGTGTCATAACTGCCACGTGTCATCCGTAGATTGGAAGGATATTTTTAGCTATATTAGTAACCATTTTGTATTTCAAGTACTTTACCCAGTTCGTGTTAGCTAAGTGCATAAGTACACTTATTTATATT
>JAVXUO010001685.1:0-57500 GCA_033065855.1 Escallonia rubra
ACATGCATCAGTTTCCACAATAAAAGGTTTAAAAAACTCAGGAAGTGATTGATAGAATGATAGTTGATCCAGACCCTTGTTGTTTGAAGAAACCCTCCACTTCAATTGATTAGAGTGGTAGTCATGGCTGTCTTGAGCTTGTGGAAGGCAGCCTCAGCTTCTGGCCTCTAATGAAATGCATTCTTCTTAATGAGCTCAGTAAGGGGTTTGCTTATGACCCCATAACCTCTTGCAAGCTTTCTTTAGTACTGTGTCAGCCCAAGAAATCCCCTAAGGGCCTTGACATTGGTTGGTCTAGACCAAGATTTCATACTTTTGACTTTTTCTTGGTCAGCTGCCACTCCCTCAGCAGAAATAACGTGGCCCAAGTGCTTAATGTGTGTACTGGCAAAGGTGCACTTGCTCCTTTTGGCAAACAGTAGATTAGCCCTTAAAAGGTCCAAAGCCAATCTTTGGTGTCTTAGGTGCTTTCCAAGCTACTGCTATAAACAAGGATATCATCAAAGAACACCAACACAAATTTTCTCAAATAGGGCATGAGCACTTCATTCACCAAAGCTTGAAAAGTTGCAGGGGCATTAGTTAGTCCAAATGGCATAACCTTGAATTCAAAATGCCCTTGGTGGGTTTTAAAAGCTGTTCTATAGATATCTTCCTCCTTTAGTCTGATTTGTTGGTATCCTGACCTTAAATCAGTCTTGGAAAATGGCTTCATGTAATATATGGTTTGCAAGACCAGTCCAAGCCTGTTGATTTGCATGGCAGGATATGTTTTGTAGGGCAGGATCACCTTCTTGCCTCTTTTATAGCTGTGACTTTTCTCTTTTGGGAGTCAAAACTCACAAGGATTATTCTCCACCATCCATCTACTTCTATCACCTTGTCATAGCACCTTATGTCAGAACAGAAGTCATGTCCTTGCATAGACCATTTGAGCTGGTTACACACGCTGAGCTAGTGATCTTGGTGCCATTAGCAATGGTCACTAGGGTGTTGGATATTTCTGAAGTTGAGCATTGAGCCCTTGTAACCACCTTAGGGTCAATAAATTTGTCCGTAGCACCACTGTCAATAAGGATGGTGATGGGGTGGCTGTGTAGGATGCCCTTGAGTTTGATAGTATCGATGTAAGGTTGCCTGTCCATGGCGTTGATTGAAGGGTGGAGGGTGTGAGGGGTCAGTGTTGCATAACATCTTCATCGGAGCAGTCCTCTTCTGATTCTCCTTCTTCTCAGCTATCGCGAGGAATAGCTTCTTATTTCTACACTTACATGTTGGGGTGAGTGGCTCATCAAAAGTGTAGCAAATCCCCTTTCTCTTTTCATTTGCCTCTCAGCATCGGTCAACCTCTTGGTGATTCTGTATGAATTTTCATCTGGACTGAAACCAACAGGGGTAGGGCTGCTTTGATGATAGGTTTGGTGGTTACCTTTCTTTGGCAGAAGTGTAGGAGCAGGTTGTGTCTTGCAAGTCATGGTTTGGGCATTTCTGTTGCTTTTGCTGAGTGAGGTCAACTGAGTTTCCTGCAACCTAGCCTTACTGATGTTCATTGTCAGGGTAGTGGGTTTGAACATTTGCACTATTCCCCTGAGTTCACCCTTAAGCCCACACAAGAAACTTTTCCACAAAGTACTCCTCTATTACGGTGTGATTTTTTGCTAGCATTTGTACCCTCAGTTGCTCAAACTGGCTTTGATAGTCTGACACTTAGTTGCACAAAGCGGGGGCGGGGGAGCGTAAGCACCAAGAAGAATCTGAGGTTGGGAGCGGCTTGAATAAATAAATGCGTAAAGAGTATTATCATTTGTTTAGTATAGTTTACATAGCCAGCAACAACAGACAAGGAGGCTTTAAGGACTTGAAGGAGGAGAGAAACAAGGAATTGAGTTGAAAAGGGCTTGATTTTCAGGTATTCTCTCATTTGTTCCATGCATCTCTATCCAGCTAACGGGATCGAGTTCCCATATTAGCTTGGGACGAGATCCCATGGAACTCCTAACTTGGGATCGTAAAAGAGAGTTTCCGAGAGAGAAACGTCACCTTATTAGGAGTTTCCTGCAACTAAGGTCTGACACAGTACGACACTGTCAGCACTGCTCCCAAACCTTACAGTGAGAAATCTAATGAGTTCAGGCCAATAACCCCACATCCAACTTGGTAAGCTTGAAACCAGTCATTCTCCTCCCCTTCTTAGTATATTGCTGCCAATGATACTTTGAGCAAATGATTCATGGTTCGTAAATTGAAAGTACTTGTGAGCCTTATTGATCCATTCCCTGGGATCAATGCCATTGAAGCTAAGAAACATAAGCTTGGGAAGTGCGTGGCCTGTGATGTTGAAAAGGTAAGGGTGGGTTGTGTCTTGTGGATAACCATTATTTTGGCTTTGGGAGTAGGGTGGGGGGTAGTTTTGCTGATACCGCTATAGCTGTGAGAATTAAGCACCAAGTTTTACAATACTATGCTAATTTCAGAGATGGTTATGTTGGCTTGGATTGTCAGTGCTAGATTGTTATTAATTCTTCTCCCTAACCAGTGTTTGCATAATCATCACCTAACCCTTTTTAAATCCTTTTGACCTCCATTTCCAGTAAATTCATCCTTTTATCTGGAATCGTGATTCTCCAGGCAGCCAACCCCGTTTGCATATTTACATGTTTTTGCAGTGATTTGTAGCCTGAGTTGATTTCCACGAGTTTCTTCTCCATGGCCTTAATCCCGTTTTCAATTTGCTTTAAACAAGTTTCCACCATGATGATTATGTTGGTGTGAGAACATGATCGACGCTCTAGATACAAAATGTTACGACCGGAGTTGGATATTCCGGTTTAACGGAATTTTGTATGGAACTAAAGGAAAAGATAAACTGGGAAGGAAATTGACATTAATTGTAATGATGATAAAACATAACAGAATTCTTCACACCTCTCACGCACTCCCTTTCTAATAGTTATATCCCTGTCCCCCCAAGGCAGTTGCCTCTTTTTCCCGCAGCTCTAACAACTGCCAGATGTGACAACAATATGAAAATAACTACAATTCCCTTTATGCCCTCATTTAACTATTTCCTTCCCCCTGCTGAGGTGTTCCCTTATTTCAATTGTAACAGTAACCTTCATAACTTCCCATTTTGTGGCACGGTGGCTGTGGTAAACAGAGACGGGAGGAATGAGAGGAAACGGGAGGAGGAGAAAATCACTGATTTTTTCTTTTTAATGGTTTTGCTTTTTGACATTTTGGTTTGGGGGCCATTTAGGTAGCCCAGAAAAGTCAATTGATTGGTCAGGGTAATCAAAGGGAGGTTTGTGCCTTAGTGGGTTCAATTGAATGATTCCCAGACCCCAAGGAAGGATATTTATTTTCTTTTCGATCTGTGTTATATTGTTAAGTATTTGGAATATTTTATATTTTGCATTTCTCTCTTTGATTCTAACTTTGTTGTGTTGGAACAGGATTGTTTTCAGGAGTTCTAGTACGGCGATTGATTGGGTTCGGAGAAATAAATACTTTAACTTGCTCTCCAAGGGAGTTGAACGAGACGGTTGGAGATTTGTTGTTCTTGCTCGCTTCTCACCTATACCCTCCTATGTCATCAACTATGGCTTGGCTGCTACAAAGGTTGGGTTCCTTGTGGATTTCTTGCTCCCAACAGTAATTGGCTGCCTTCCTATGATCTTGCAGAACACGTCCATTGGCAGCCTTGCTGGTGCTGCTGTAGCTTCAACATCTGGGTCTCAGAAGTCTAAGGTTTGGTCTTACATTTTCCCCCTCTTGGGAATTTTGTCTAGCATTCTTATATCCTTGAGGATAAAGAAGTATTCTACTGGTATCTCTGTTGCTGTATCATCTCCTCGTGATAGTGACCATGATTGTAATGAATGTGTTGGTACAACTAAAACCTTGTCTAGTAGGAAAGAAAGCTAGCTTCTGAAGGGAAAGTCTGATGCTAGTTGTATTATTGAGACCTTCATTTGACATTATTTGGTACCTGACCCTTTTTCCCCACCCTAAACTATTTACATGGTAATGGGACTTGTGGCATTGCAAAAGTCTCTTCAACAAAGATATGCAGACCCTTGCTCATAATCTGTGTAAGAGTAAGATGGGATTTATTCAAGAGCAAGATGGGATGTTTGAACTGGAGCCCTTCTGGTTGTAGCAAATGGATGACAAAATCGCGGAGCGTTAGAGATGAATATGAAGTCCAATGCAAGGGCACATACTATGAAACTGTTAGACCAATTGGCATGCATCAAATACTGAAAGTACATTGGATTGTAGAAGGGGCTGTCTTGGCATTTAAGTATACATTGAAACTCAAAACAAAAATATTAAAAAAATCCTGCGTTTTCAGCGCCAAATAATGTGGGGACGCATTTGGAATAGCGTTTGGTGCGCAAGCTAAGCGTTTGATGTCCTTTGAATGTAATACATCCAAAAATATGAAGGCCGCAAATTACCGAAGATTGTAAATTTTTTTTTATAGTTAACAAGAGTATTGCATAGATAAAGAAAATAAGCATCCAGCCTTAGGGCCATACAAATCAAGTTATATATCAGTCGACAGTTTGGTTATATCTGCCTGCAACTAATAGTGTATACTAACATATCTATGAATAAGTCATTACTACAGACCAAAAGATATGGGCTATCTCCGAACGTTGTCATCGACCCAATCTTTGTAGATGGTAGTATGGGTCTGACAAGCAAATGAGCGTGCTTCCTTGAAAAGATGGGGAGTCGCCCTGTTAATACTAAAATGATGATAGTCAACTCTTCCGAAGGCTTCAACATCAAAAGGTTAATAGGTAGACTCCACCCCATTTCTTAATTTTAGCCTCCGTTCAGAATGCTTAAAGTTTTGATTTTTTTTTAATACGTATAGGACTAGAATGACCTACTTATTTTTCAGAGTAGGAGGGTTACTATGGCATAAGTAGATTGTCCACAAATTTGTAACTTGAAAAGGGCCTTAATAATGAGATAACTAGACTACGTAAAACTGAGAAACAGCTTAGCCAAATCTTGCCAAAGCAAAAATGACGTTTTGCCAACTTTAGGTGGTTCTACCACTTGCTGCTTCATGTTGGAAATTGCATTATTATGCTAGCTAAAGAAAATGTGTTGAATAGGAAGAGGTTTTCGGTGGCTGATGTATTCTGGCAAACCAGCTGGGACGGCACAGCAAATGACCGTCATGATGAGATACGAAACCAACTGGTGTATGGTTGGCTCGGAGCAAGCATTTATGAATTCAAGACAGGTCAGGTAACATAACACGCAGGCCTGCACTGGTTTCTCGTCCCACAGTTCCAATCCTTATGCTGGTGCCCTATCAATCAATAACCACCAATCCATTATTAAATCTGGACAGCTAATTAGGACCGGCTGTAATTGAGGATCCACATGATGTTGTTCTCTGCGTAATATCAGTTGCACTTCGAAAAAAGCCTGTCAAACCATTAATTCTCACATGCCTTTTAACCCCAAATCTTAAGTTGAGTACTTCACCAGTTGGAACTTTATAAGGTGCCTACTTCAGCATTAGCTGTTCGTGTTTGGATTTGCTCCCGTTTTGTTACTTTGCTTTGTGGGCAGTTTGGTGACTCGGGATTTGTCCAATTGGCGACTCGGGATTTGTCCAATGCTGTCAGCAGAAGAATGAGAGTTGCAGTCCTCTTGAAGGTTACCCAAAGAAGAAGTAAAGCTGATACTTGCACTAAACTGTAACCCATTCGAGCTCAAAAGGATACCCTGCTACTATCAAAGATATGAAAAGCCGCTTATCATTTCCAACCAAAACATTATAACTGCAAATAATTGAAATACTTTATCCAAACACATCTTGGTTCTGTGTAAATCGTGTGTTACTCACAAAGAAGAACACCTCTATAATGTGTGTCATGCCATTTTGACGCACACGTCTTACGTAAAATACTTGTCAATTTCTAATTGCATTCGATAGCAAACTCACAATCAATTTGCAGTCCAAATGCTGCAATTGATTCAATGATAGATAATTTTGCCTCTTTTGTGAGGACTTCTCTCACAATGAAAAATAGATCTCGACTATGACTTGAACATAAAGAAGTTGAATGTGCCCACAAAGACAAAGATGTCGATTTGATTAATGATAATGAGTGTTTGCATAGTACAAGGTCTCGGGTCTAAAACCTAAATTTGCAATTACAATCGATCGACAGCAAAAGAGACTTAAATCTAAGTCATGAAATGTTTGGGGTGTTCAATGTGTTCCTATTGTTTAGGAATAAGTTGGTTGGTTAATCTCTAGAGGGTAATTATTTAGGAAAAGTTATTTTGTAGGAGAAGCTAGTTTTTAAGGGAAGTTATTTGCTAGTTAGTTTATACTCTAGTATATATTTTTTAGTATAAGTACTTGTGGCAAGACTCAAAGAAGGAAGAAAATTGAACATCTAAAACAAATCATGACTCGAATCGAAATCTTTTTCTTCTTCTTTTTCCATTTTCCTTTTTTCCTTCTATGTTAGAACTTTTGTTGTCTATGAATTGCGAAATTCAAGTTTAGAATACTTGAATCAAGAAGTAAAATCCACACAAATATTGAAATCAATTGTAGCATGTTGCCTACAGATGGATTGCAAGTTTGCTTTCAAGCGCAAACCATATGATACCAACCTAAACTGCTAATTAATTTTGGTCAAGTATTCTCAACTTTTGATTTGCGTCATTGGGTTGGTTTGGAATAAAATAGCATGTGCGATGATAGAGGATGCTGGTGGTAACGGTGGTTATCCCGGTGGCGCGGCCAGCAGATTCCGATGGTCTTTCGTCTGTCCTCTCCAATATTTCAAGCTAAGCGTCAGGATTGAGAAATAAAGAGTGTGACCAGATGAGTAAGTTCATTGTGGCTGAAGTAATTGGGAGATGGAGTGGATGCATGCATGTGCTCACTGCTCAGGTTTGGACATTTTGTTGCCAAACGCCGGACCTTGCACATGTCATGTCATTTGTTTTGTTATGCATGGTTATGATCCGCACCACTCCCTCCCACCTTTTGATTATCCACTTAACACACCCACTCGTGCACCTACTACTCTTGTTCAGTAATTAATTAATTGGTGCAGAAACTTTTTTGCATTCAATTTAGTGAGAGAGCAGGCAAAAAGAAACAGTAGATCAGTTTTCCTTTTCCATGATTATGTATTACAACATTCTATTTTGATTAGAGGCATAAACGGAATATTAGCAAGTAGAAGAAGAGACAAAGGAAGGAAGCCTAAAATTGGAAGCTGACTGATACAACAAGCTGTTCATGATATCAAGCTGTTCATGAAACAGCCCGGTAGAAACACTAAAGTACTACTACTAGAATCGGAAAAAAGAAAAAAGAAAAAAAAGGAATTTTGCGTGATAAACTTACTTATTAAAATGGATGTTGTGCGTCAAACCTACCACTTCAGTTTTTAGTAAATAAAAATGATCGTCAAATATCACCAAGACATTTTCTTAATACCCAGACTGGGGCTAGTGAAAGTTGCAGTCTTGCTTTGTAACCATTGCTATGATAAGCCAAATTATTCCTTCAAGGTTAGGGACTTGAGGGCACAACGTCAGAATACATATAGCGTCAGGATATTAACGTAGCGTCAAAACCAGTAGATATCTACTCTGCGAAAAAGGTGAAAAGTGAAGGATATGTATGGCGAGAGATACAATACAGTGGCTCGTCGAATGGCGGGGGGGGGGGGGGGTGTGTTGTGGGGTTAATTGGGGGCGGTATTCAAGCATCGGTTGAAAGAAATGGTGCGGAGTACTATATTAATTAGCGACGTAATCTGTAAGCTACAAATTTGTTATCATAACACCTTTAGAGGGTTATAATATTTGGTTTCTGTTGCTGTTGTGCATAGTATAGTTGTTCTGTTAAACAGGGTGGCACGAGGTTGTAAGTCACCCACGCCTATGTATGCTTGCTGCTGCTATAGAGCATGAAGAGAGAGTGCATCCAACCCATTTACCGGTGACGCTTGCTAGAATAGTTACTCAGGGCAGGCATAAAAGCAAGTGTCCTGGTCAGTCTGATAACGAATGACCGACTACCTGAGCAGGTGAAATGATTTACAGCTCCTCTTTCCAACCAACTAATGCTTAACAACCTGTCCTATGGCAGCATGATTGATGGGAACCATATGTACAGCAGTACGTATATAGCCATTTCTTATTTGCTGGGAGTGGACACATTATTCCAACATTTTTGTTCTCAACATCATAAGGTTTAGCGGGTTCTTAACCCATAAAGAACCCTTTAGGATAAATAGCATTGTTAGATACCAATCATAGACTAAAAAATAACATTTTCACGAGTTAAGTTGGGATAAAATTAATGAATAAAAGTCAATGTACATGCACTAAATTTTACCTTAAAATTATCTTTACAGAAAATGATAGAAGATATAGTATCTCGTCGATTTCACTCTAACTATATGTTCACTCATTTAAGGTATTGGCGTACTGTACCCCATATAAAATGTAGACACATACATAAATCTCTCTAGGCGTCTACCCATTTCAATTTGTTGATGCACGTCTAAATGCAAATCCCCAACCCGCACGTTCCTTAAGATTCATGAAGCTGCCCAAACTCCAATAGTTCATCATTGATTCCTGTCAAAATAAGTGTTCGAATAAGAATGATGGCCTGCTTGAGTGAAAGCTTATACTTTGGAGTTGGGTGTGCATTTTATCTTTCAATGTTAATTTTGGCTCAACTCACCTAACTGTTTCAGTTTCATGATATATTCACCAATTAAGGGGCTGAAGTCCAATTTCTTAAATGTCTATCAATCTCCTTTGACTAAAACTGTAACTTCCACTCATTTTTTCCATCTTGCTAGGCACATCAGTTTCCCAACATATATTTTGCCACGTCGTTCCCCTCCAAACCAATACCCTCTTTTTTTTTTCCTCTTTAAACTAACAGTTCACGCACAGTCAAACCCACACACCCCATTATACACAGACTAAAAATAAGGAGGTAGACTCTGTGTGTGTGACTGCATGTGTCGTATGTGTATGTGTATGCGTGTATGCGCGCGTGCACGTGTGTGTGACTTCGTGTGCCGTGTGTGTGGATGGGTGACGGAGGACAACAGTCACGGATATGCAAGAGGAAGGGGGAGGAAGAAAGACATAAACTGTTTTTTTTTTCCTCAATCAATCGTTCGTCCCATAATGGGTCATGGTCATGTTTTTACTTGCCGCAAAATAAAGGGTAAAATTGTCAAAAGCCCCGTCCAGTCCATTATAGGGCAGATAGGTTTGAAAAGCATAAAAAATATATTTGGACTGTCCACAGATCACGTATAGATGGCTAGATTGCTGGCTGTCCAAATATATATATATATATATATATATATATTATATGTATGTGTGTGTACACACACACACACACACAAATGTAGGGAGCTGATACACTACTCGCACATGCAACTTGGTTAAGTTGCTAAAGCCATATGACCGTCCATCCGGGATTTATGGACAATCCAGATCTGTTTTGTGCCTTAAGTCCGTCCGTCACATAATATAGTAGATGTTACTTTTGACAATAATACCCCTCACCCACGCAAGTGACGGCGTCCATCCGCTACATTATACATAGTATAGCGGACGGTAGGCTACTTATTTATGTCTTGCTAGGTTGTCATTTTGCTCTTTATTCAATTGGTGATTATTCAGTTTGAGTTTTTAAGAAATTGGACTCCAGCCCGTCAATTGGTGAATAGAGTATGAAATTGAAGTAGTAAGGTAAGTAGAGCCAAAATCGAAATAGTAAGAAGAAATGCACACCCGACCCCAAAATATAAGATTTTTGGTGCAAAAAGTCATATTTCTAGTCCCTCCCAACTTGGTACTTTTGAACAACACGATTAAGGCAATGAGAGCCGTGAACAAGAACTTAAGGCTACCCAACGTAGGGAAAATTAACCATTAGAAAAAGTAGTCGTAGACAAAATAAAAAATTTGATCGAGAGCCGAAGGCGATTGAGGCAATTCTTGCGTCTCCATCCTCTCTCCTTAGTAAGCAGCTCTTCCTCTTTCAATTTCTGCCTCCGTCACCATGTTGATGTTGGACTAAGCGGTCAATGCAAGGGCCGAGTAGTTGTCGTCGGTGGCTGTAGGTGGTTTGATGGGGTCTTAGACATGGGTGTTTCCAGTAGTGTCTTTCAAGACCACGATGCAAGCGACGGTGACAGGTGTTTAGGTTGGCAGTGTGGTGTTATTTTCTAATAGGATGATCTATTTTTGGTGTTTATCCTGTTTAGTTAGTATTTATCTTGTTTTTGGTCGTTAATTTAGTCTTTCTCTGTTTTTAGTTTATAATTATCTTGTTTTAATTAGATTTTCTTTTGTTTATAGCTGATTATTTATTTGTTTGTAGTCAGTGCTCCCCATAAGGGGTGGGGGAGGCAAAAGTAGTTTAATTTTATTTTTTTTTTTTTTTTTTTGTTACTCACTTGGATGGGGATGTCTATCCATTTAGTTTATTTTTTTCTTTTTTAGCTACTCCATGTATTTTTTTGTCTCAAAATTATCCTGATATATGTTCCTGACAACAAAAAAAAAAAAAAAGGTTGCATGAGCCAATCAGCCACGAGTGGAGGCCCCTCTCCCTATACTAAGTACTAACAACCAAGTAAACATCGAGGACCCAGCCTGAAATCCATCCATATCAATCTTAGATATCTATGATTGTTTGTTAGTATGATACGATATTCGGCGCTGAACATGGGGCACCTACTCCAATGTCCAACCCCTAGCAGCGTCTATTATTAGGAGAGGTGTGCCACATATCATGTTTTCCAGATCGCTTGCTTTCTCCTCCTCGCTTCCCTGTTATGAGATCGTGTCCGATGCCCCTTTCTATGAAGGTGCACCACCCTGTTGGCTCTAGTTTTAGCTCGTATATCTTAATTGTCGCTTAAAATGAATCAACAATATAATCTGTAGTGTTTAACTTTTAATAACAGGATAACATAAGAGTCTTTTCATTTGAAACTATATATATATATATATATATATATATATATATATTTTAGGTTCAAAGTAGTACACTCTTTATAGTACGCCAATGACACCATAATCAACCTGAAGTGCTAAGGCCCCGTACGCTTATCATATTTATTTTCTGTTTTCATTTTCATGATTTTCATATTCAGTTTGAAAATCCGTTTCTGTACTTTTATCATTTTTACAAAAAAAAATTTAGCTATTTTTTCTTATATTGGGTTAAGTTTGAGTGAAAAAAGCTGAAAACACCTTTTATGTGTTTTCAGTTTTTTGTTACTATTTGAGTAATTTTATCCAAAACGAAAACAGAAAATGGTAAAAGTACGCAAAAAAAGAATATTTTTCATCATCATTGCTAAAAACAGAAAACGAATATGATAAACGTACGGGGCCTAAGTTTCTAAAATCCGCCACATTGCCCTTAGGGAAACAAGGTAGTAAAGTTCTTGCCTAAAATTTCCCTACAAGGAGAAAAATGGAGGAAATGTCATTCACAAAAATGTTGCTATATTCACACGAGATTTGTTGTTAAAACCAAATAACTATCGTTATAAACACCGACTAATGAGAAATCACGAATTGCACTCCACTGTTTTATATTTAGACTCCCAGCGAATTTTTACAAAAATAATGCTGTATAGCTATGCTCAACTCAGTCCTTTTTTTTTATGAATCATTAGTATTACCCTTCAGATCATCAGATCAGATATGCTACCGAGTATTCATTCTACAAAGGGGGGGTTAAACCAGCGGTTGAATTGAAGAGGAGTAGGAGTAGGAGTAGGATAATAATGTTTTCTTAACATTAGGAAATGTAAAGTGTACATATTGAAAAATATAGTGGGGATATCAATTCTCTTCTTGAGATTATGATTGCTATTAAAAAAAGGTTGATTGCTGATACTAATGTTGACCTGACGAGACACGTTCAGACTGTTTCACTACTGGTACTGTAGTAGATAAAAACCAGACCTCTACATAAAGGACTTGCACTCCTCCGCTTCTCCTCATCCCCCTCTCGAACATCTCCACATCTCTCTCCTCTTTCTACATGGTAATGCACTAGAAACTAGAAGAGGCTATTCCTTGTTCCTTGTTCCTTGTTCTTCTTCTTATTTTCCCTTTTTTTTTAAAATAAAAAATTGGTACTCTAATCCTTATCAGTCTAGCAATTTCTCAATACTATATCTCAAAATGATGCAGAGAACGGGAATGGGTTCAAATAGAGGTAGTTTGTGGAGTCCATCGTCAATGGGTTTGGTGGTGATACTGGTGGTCGTTTGCTGCTGCGGAGCAGCAATGGGGGCTGCGCCGAGGAGGCCGGTAGATGTACCATTTGGCAGAAACTATGCCCCTACCTGGGCTTTCGATCACATCAAGTACTTCGGTGGTGGTTCTGAGATCCAGCTCTCCCTAGACAAGTACACTGGTATGAACTAATTTACACCTATTTTGACTAGGCATTATATCAAGTACACGGATACGTTTATTGAATTTTTAGAGTTTGTGGAGAAAACTTCATTTTCTGAACCTTTTTGTGACCCTTCCGCATTCAAGAGTTGGCTAATTAACGTCTGTTTTGTGGTATCTCTTTTTGGGGACAAAGGCACTGGATTCCAATCCAAAGGTTCCTACCTATTTGGACACTTCAGTATGCAAATAAAGATGGTTCCTGGAGATTCTGCTGGCACAGTTACTGCTTTCTATGTAAGCCCACAAATCCCCCGTCATCTCAGATTGAGATCTAAAAGAAGTCCAATGCAATGTGAAACTGTTTTTCAAAACGGGTATGAGTACAGAATATTAACGAATAAAGATGATGCAGCTATCTTCCCAAAACTCGGAGCATGATGAAATAGACTTTGAGTTCTTGGGGAACAGGACAGGGCAACCATACATACTGCAGACAAATGTATTCACGGGAGGGAAGGGTGACAGGGAGCAGAGGATCTTTCTGTGGTTTGATCCAACGAAAGCCTACCACTCCTACTCTGTCTTGTGGAATCTCTACCAGATTGTGTATGCCATTCTCTTCCCTTCATTAATTTTCTGGATTTTACGTTTTACTCTCCATTCAACAAACTCAATTTTTAGCAAGTAGCCACCCCATCTCGCCCTTGCTCTTTTCAACTTCTCCCGTCACTAATTTCTTTTTACCCTTTAGGGAAAAACTCCAAGATAAATACCCTCAGATTATGCTCGCGTAATTTAATTCAATCTAAGATGTTTCCTTTTTGACTTTTGAGTCCAAAATGCAGGGGCCAACTGTATACCAATACTATTACCTGCTGCTGCTTTTCTTTATTTGAACGCTAATTTTGCTGGTAGCTAGTGTCGGCATCTAGCTACTATCATGAGCAGCAGATTTACACTTGGTTCTTGATCAGTAATTGGAGTCTAGTATTCTGGAATTTCTTCTTGGAACCTTTACTGAAATTGAATACATGTTGAAAACTGTTTGCCCTCTGAATCTGGTATATTTAGACGTTCCACCACTGGTAGAGGAAGTATATAGAAACATGTATATATTGTATATATAGAAACATGTATATATATAGACGTTCCACCACTTGCTTTTCTATACGCTGGTCGAGCTTTTCTTTGGAGTACAGTATGAATTACTTCAGTACCGTAACGCCTGGTGTTCAAACATTGGCTCGAGGCATTTTCTCTATTACCGCTTCTTGTCCTGAAAAAGCAGAGTCACGTTGCGTCCTTGAAACATGTAAAACTAAAAATAGGGAGGGGGGGATGTGACTGACAAAACGGAGCATAGGAAATAAGACTCGTCACCGTCATTGGTTTGTTGCCACACCACATGACAGAAAGGTACTCTTTTTACTTTTGTGCAACATTTATGCAGCTGATTGATACCGACATGAACTCTCAATTTTCAAACGAACTAGAGTACACAACCACCACCACCGCCACCCTTTTTGTACTTTTTTCGTCTTTCTCAGAACAGATATTAGCGATGACGATTATTATTATGCATAATGAATGAATGTGCTGGCAGATTCTTTGTGGACGACGTGCCAATCAGGGTGTTCAAGAACAGCAAAGATTTGGGAGTGAAGTTCCCATTCGACCAGCCCATGAAGATATACTCGAGCCTGTGGAACGCTGACGACTGGGCAACTAGGGGTGGACTCGAGAAGACCGACTGGTCAAAGGCACCATTCATCGCGGCCTACAAGAGCTTCCACGTTGACGGCTGTGAGGCTTCGGTGCAAGCCAAGTTCTGTGCCACCCAGGGCCAGCGTTGGTGGGATCAGAAGGACTTCCAAGACCTCGATGCCTATCAATATCGCCGTCTCAATTGGGTCCGTAAAAAATACACCATCTACAACTACTGTACTGATCGAGTCAGGTACCCTACCATGTCCCCTGAATGCAAGAGAGACCGAGATGTGTAAACCGGATGTGTGTCCAAGTCCAACTAGTGCTCTTCACTAAAAAGGCCAGGCCGTAATGATACTACTACCTACGAATGAAACACAAACATAAACACTACTAGGGGAAGTAAAGGGGGCATTCATTATATGTTTGTTGCACGTGATGTGAGACTTCCAAGACAACCGACCAGCATTATTGAGCAGCGCATCAATTTCGAGGAGGTTGTGTGGTGCCCCTTTCTTATGCTTCTCTGTTGCGTTCTCTATCCTTCCTACTTTTTTTTATTTCTCTCGAAAGACAGAAAGATTCCCCGTATGTATTGCAGTTGGCAGTCCCCCAAGGCCAAGGTGCATATTGCACCTTTAACCATATGGGCTCTCATTTCTTGTCGGTCACTCGTGTATGCTTTTGTTGTAACTACTTGGTCCATTTATGTATTATTATGATCAAAATTTATGTGTTAAGTTGTTGTTTGCTTTACATCATGATGCCAAGGAAATGGGTTCGAGCTTACGTGGAGGTGCCACAAAGACTGCAATTCGCGTCAGCTTCCAAGTATGCAAAGTGAGAGACAGCAAAGGTGGAACAAGGGCAGAGACCAAGGGCTTCCCAGACAGAGCTTGAGGGTGGCAGTGCTGCGAGGGCGATAGCGCGGGATGAATATACGACGACAGTCACAGTCCGATGCTTAGGTCCAAAGTCAGGGTCCTGTATGTTTCTCTCTCTAGAATTCTAGAGTGAGAAAGTGAAAATGTCCAAAAATGTTATATATCTCAAATGAATTCTCAAGACCTCTATTTATAGAGATTGAGATGATGATGTCATAAACCGACACGTGGCGCTCCCCGGGAATGACACGTCACCGGGGGGTCCACGGATGCCGGTGCTCCATGGACTGTCAGATCGCATATTCAACCGGCCTGCTCCTCACAGCGTCGCTCTGTCTGTCTGGAAAGACTGGCTCCCACCGCATCGGTGTGGCCAGAGAACCCCCTTGATCTAGCCTCCAATCCAAGCCCTTGCGGAGTCCCACAGGCCTGACAGCGGTGGGGAAGACCCGACGCCCAACTGCCAGGTGAACTAGGCGCGATGCCCTCCGAAGACCTGCTCCCGTCTCGAAGTGACCCGGGGGTCATAGTCCCTAGGGGTGCCGACGCAAGCCCCCAGTGCCGGAGCACGTAGGCCAGTCACGCAGGCACCCTGACGGAGATAGTGTCCCGGAGGAGTCGTCTATTCCGCAGGCCAAGGTAGCATCCCGGAGGAGCCGTCTACCCGGCCGGCCAAGGTAGCATCCCGGAGGAGCCGTCTACCTGGCGGAAGGGGAGTCGAAGAGCTCCCTGGCAGAGATAGTGTCCCGGAGGAGTCGCCTATCCCTGCGGGTGAGTCCTTATGCCGGAGCACTTGGAGCGAGTCAAGGTAGCATCCCGGAGGAGCCGTCTACCCGACTGGCCGAGGTAGCATCCCGGAGGAGCCGTCTACCTGGCGGAAGGGGAGTTGAAGAGCTCCCTGGCAGAGATAGTGTCCCGGAGGAGTCGCCTATCCCCGCGGGTGAGTCCTTATGCCGGAGCACTCGGAGCATGTCAAGGTAGCATCCCGGAGGAGCCGTCTACCCGACTGGCCGAGGTAGCATCCCGGAGGAGCCGTCTACCTGGCGGAAGGGGAGTTGAAGAGCTCCCTGGCAGAGATAGTGTCCCGGAGGAGTCGCCTATCCCCGCGGGTGAGTCCTTGTGCCGGAGCACTCGGAGCATGTCAAGGTAGCATCCCGGAGGAGCCGTCTACCCGACTGGCTGAGGTAGCATCCCGGAGGAGCCGTCTACCTGGCGGAAGGGGAGTTGAAGAGCTCCCTGGCAGAGATAGTGTCCCGGAGGAGTCGCCTATCCCCGCGGGTGAGTCCTTGTGCCGGAGCACTCGGAGCATGTCAAGGTAGCATCCTGGAGGAGCCGTCTACCTGGCGGAAGGGGAGTTGAAGAGCTCCCTGGCAGAGATAGTGTCCCGGAGGAGTCGCCTATCCCCGCGGATGATGTACACCCCGGAGAGTGGGTTGAAGCATGTTCCATGACCAAGGCAAGGTGCGCATGGTGTGATGAATGAGTGTGGTGCCCGGGGGCATGATGACATGATTGTGGCGCATGGGCGCGATGAAGTGAGCAAGGTGCCGGGAGCACGTCTATGTCAATGGCGCGGCGCATGGGCGCGACGGAGTGCGTAAGGTGCCGGGGGCATGTGTGTGTCAATGGTGGCGCATGGGCGCGACAGAGTGCGTAAGGTGCCGGGGGCATGTTTGTGTCAATGATGGCGCATGGGCGCGACAGAGTGCGTAAGGTGCCAGGGGCACGTTGGTGTCAATGGTGGCGCATGGGCGCGACAAAGTGCGTATAGTGCCGGGGGCACGTTGGTGTCAATGGTGGCGCATGGGCGCGACAAAGTGCGTATAGTGCCGGGGGCACGGTAGTGTGACAGAGAGCCTGGGGGCACGGCTGTATCAGCGGCGCGGCGCATGGGCGCGGCGAAGTGTTGGAGTGTGACGCCCGGACGTCGGTGACGGGGGTCATGAAGACGACGTCCGGGCGACGGATGATGAGCGTCGTGGAGTTGTGTCTGGGCGACGGGGTCGCGGAGTTGTGTCCGGGCGACGGGGGTCGCGGAGTTGTGTCTGGGCGACGGGGGTCGCAAAGTTGTGTCCGGGCGACGGGGGTCGCGGAGTTGTGTCTGGGCGACGGGGGTCGCAAAGTTGTGTCCGGGCGACGGGGGTCGCGGAGTTGATGGACGACGGACGTCGTGAAGGTTGTTGCAGGACGGACGTCGCGAGGTTGATGTACGAACGTCCGTAAGGTGATGCACGACGGACGTCGCGAGGTTGATGTACGAACGTCCGTAAGGTGATGCACGACGGACGTCGCGGGGTTGATGTACGAACGTCCGTAAGGTGATGCACGACGGACGTCGCGGGGTTGATGTACGAACGTCCGTAAGGTGATGCACGACGGACGTCGCGAGGTTGATGTACGAACGTCCGTAAGGTGATGCACGACGGACGTCGCGGGGTTGATGTACGAACGTCCGTAAGGTGATGCACGACGGACGTCGCGAGGTTGATGTCCGGATGATGGGCGAAGGGCGTCGCGAAGGATGCAAGGCCTCTTGAAGAGAAGTGAAGGTGCTAAGGATAGAGGCCAAAGGCCAACCCTTCGGGGAAGGCCGAGGCCGACCCCAAGGGGGAGGCCAAGGCCGAGGCCGACCCCAAGGGGGAGGCCAAGGCCAACTTCCTTGTCAAGTGTCATGGCGCGTCGTTGGGCGACAGGCGAAGTGCGACGGTCGAAGTGTCATGAGGCTTGGTCACGTTACTTGAGCGTGCATGCTTTGACCGGTTGTGAGCGTTGAAAATGTATGTTGCTTGTGCGGACGTGTCATGCAAAGTGGGACCGTAGTGGGCCTTTGGGTGCGACCAGAATGGGTTGGGAACATAAGCCCCCTGCGTGTGGTGTGCGCGGAGGGGTAACCCGAGCGGGCACCGCACGCATAAACACTTAGGAAGATTTTATGTTGTTTGGCCGGAGTGTTGTTGAGGTTGTCAATGCATGATGATGAAGAGTAGGTGGCTCGAGCCACCTCGTGCACCACCTACGAAAGCCTTGGGATGCTTGGGGGTTGAGACCAAGGCAAGATGACAGGGCGCAGGGGCGCGAGCATGTAAACGGCGCCCGGGCGACGGACGAGGAGTGTCGCGGAGACGTCACCCGAGCGATTGGCGACAAGAGTCGTGAAGACGGCGCGCGGGCGCTGGCGACGAGCATTGGACAATGAATAAGAGTAAGTGGTTCGAGCTATCTCGCGCACCACCTACCAAGGGAGTTGATGTCGAGGGACATCGTCATGAGGGGCGCGACAAGGGCGCGGTCGGACATCGTGATGCGGGGGCAGTCCACGACGAGCGCATAGGCTCGGGCAATGCATGTCGATAAAATACGTTGATGTCAGGGACGTCGGGACGAGGGGCGCGACAAAGGCGCGGTCGGGCGTCGCGATGCAAGGGCAGTCCACGACGGGCGCAAGGGCGCGAGCAATGGAAGGCAATCGATGTTGTAGGCAAAAAAAAAATAATTTTTTTTTTTTTTTTTTTTGAAGTGCTTGGCCTTGGTTGTCGATGTTCGGTCATTGGGTGAGTGTGTGTAGGCCGAAGTGGATGACTTTGGTTGATGGAGGCCGAAGTGGGCATGGAAGATGGTCGTGCGTTAGAGTTGAAGGTTGGCCGCGGATGATGGAAAGAAGGTGAAGGTTGAAGGTGGTGTTACCTTGGTTTTGAGAAGGCTAAAATGGGTACCTTGATGGTGGCCGAAGGTGAAGGGATGAGGAGGAGGATGAAGGCCGAAGAGGGGGAAGGGTCGGCCTAGGGGAGAGCGGCCTCGGCGCGGGCAGGGGCGGCCTTGGCGCGGGCGGCCTCGGCGGAGGCAGGGGCGGCCTTGGCGCGGTCGGCCTCGGCCTTGGAAGGGGCGGCTTCGGCCTTGGAAGGGGGGGCCTGGGCATTGGCGGGGCGGGGAGGGGGGAGAAGGGGGGGTTGTTGAGGCCGAAGGGGAATGGAGGATGAAGGGGGAAGGGAGGCGGCGGCGGCCTACCGCGGGTGGGCAAGGGGCGAGGGGAAGAGAGGAGAGGGAGGGAAGGAGGGGAGGGGGAGAGAGAGGAAGGGGGAAGGGAGGGGGAGGGCCGAGGCCGAGGGGGTAGGGTGGGCGGCGTGGTGAGAAGAAGAAGGAAGAAGTGGGGGCGGCGTGGTGAGAAGAAGAAGGAAGAAGAAGAAAGGGGAAGAAGTGGGGGCGGCGGCGTGAGAAGAAGAAGGAATAAGAAGAAGAAAGGGGAAGAAGTGGGGGCGGCGGCGTGAGAAGAAGAAGGAAGAAGAAGAAAGGGGAAGAAGTGGGGGCGGCGGCGTGAGAAGAAGAAGAAAGAAGAAGAAAGGGGAAGAAGTGGGGGCGGCGGCGGCGGCGGCGGCGGGGTGCCGCGGGTGGCCGGTGGCGGGGGGAAGGAGGTGCGGCCGGGGGGTCGTCGCCGGCGAGGGAGATGCTTGGTGGAGGCCGAAGGGGGGCGCCGCAAGGAGAAGAGGGCGGCGGCCGCACATGAAGAGAAGAGAAGGAGAAAGAGAAGGAGAAAGAGAAAGAGATGGGGAAAAAATTAGGGTTTGGTGAATTAGGGTTTTCTCGGGTAAAACGGGTCTGGATCCGGGTTGGTTCGGGTACACCATAGAGAGGGAATGGGCGCGGGTCGGGGCTCGCGGGTCGGTTCGGGTTCGCGGGTAGGGTTAGTCAGATTTTTTTGAAATTCAAATTCAAATTCGAATAAAATAATAATAAAATAATAATAATTTTTTTTTTTTTTGCAGCCCTAAGGAGGGAGCCCCCAAGAATATTTTCACAACCCCCAAGAATATTTTCACAATTGCAAGATGAGAGTGAGAGAAATGGGATGGGAGAAGATGAAGCATTTTTCATAAGAGAGAAGTTGTTTATGAAGTGGGGAAAGGGTGATGGGGTGTTGGATGGTGAGGGAGAAGAGTGAAAGTGTGAGAGGGAGAGTGATGAGAGCATGAATGTGGGGAGCATGTGAGGAGATGAAAAACTTGAAAATTTTTCTAAGTGTTGAATTTTTTTTTTTTTTGAGTTCGGGCAAGGATGCTAAGGGGAGGCCGTTGAGGGTGGTCATTGATGACCGGTTGCGAAAAAAAATGAAATTTTTTCTAAGTGTTGGGCTGAGACAAGGATGCCGAGGGAGACCACTGAGGATGATCATCGATGACCGGTTGCGAAAAAAATGAAATTTTTTCTAAGTGTTGGAAAAGTGAATGTTGGATGATGATGCGACCGTAGTAGCGCGGCTCGAGCCACCCCGCGCACCACGTACCAAGTCATTGCAATGTGAGACCGAAGGGATTGGGAAGGATGAAGCCCCCAAGGGAGTGGGTGATGGCATGAAGGGTGATATCAATAGACTTGTGCAAGATCAATGTAGCTTGAAAATTTTCTAAGTCTGGAAAATGACGACCTCTTGGATGGCTGGGTTGAGGTTGTGACTGGTAGCCCTTCGTTGCTAAGGCATGGTTGCTGAGTGTGGAAGATAGGCAGACTGCAATGCGATGCTCACCTCCCCAGCGGAGTCGCCAAAATGATGCCAAGGAAATGGGTTCGAGCTTACGTGGAGGTGCCACAAAGACTGCAATTCGCGTCAGCTTCCAAGTATGCAAAGTGAGAGACAGCAAGGGTGGAACAAGGGCAGAGACCAAGGGCTTCCCAGACAGAGCTTGAGGGTGGCAGTGCTGCGAGGGCGATAGCGCGGGATGAATATACGACGACAGTCACAGTCCGATGCTTAGGTCCAAAGTCAGGGTCCTGTATGTTTCTCTCTCTAGAATTCTAGAGTGAGAAAGTGAAAATGTCCAAAAATGTTATATATCTCAAATGAATTCTCAAGACCTCTATTTATAGAGATTGAGATGATGATGTCATAAACCGACACGTGGCGCTCCCCGGGAATGACACGTCACCGGGGGGTCCACGGGTGCCGGTGCTCCATGGACTGTCAGATCGCATATTCAACCGGCCTGCTCCTCACAGCGTCGCTCTGTCTGTCTGGAAAGACTGGCTCCCACCGCATCGGTGTGGCCAGAGAACCCCCTTGATCTAGCCTCCAATCCAAGCCCTTGCGGAGTCCCACAGGCCTGACAGCGGTGGGGAAGACCCGACGCCCAACTGCCAGGTGAACTAGGCGCGATGCCCTCCGAAGACCTGCTCCCGTCTCGAAGTGACCCGGGGGTCATAGTCCCTAGGGGTGCCGACGCAAGCCCCCAGTGCCGGAGCACGTAGGCCAGTCACGCAGGCACCCTGACGGAGATAGTGTCCCGGAGGAGTCGTCTATTCCGCAGGCCAAGGTAGCATCCCGGAGGAGCCGTCTACCCGGCCGGCCAAGGTAGCATCCCGGAGGAGCCGTCTACCTGGCGGAAGGGGAGTTGAAGAGCTCCCTGGCAGAGATAGTGTCCCGGACGAGTCGCCTATCCCTGCGGGTGAGTCCTTATGCCGGAGCACTTGGAGCGAGTCAAGGTAGCATCCCGGAGGAGCCGTCTACCCGACTGGCCGAGGTAGCATCCCGGAGGAGCCGTCTACCTGGCGGAAGGGGAGTTGAAGAGCTCCCTGGCAGAGATAGTGTCCCGGAGGAGTCGCCTATCCCCGCGGGTGAGTCCTTATGCCAGAGCACTCGGAGCATGTCAAGGTAGCATCCCGGAGGAGCCGTCTACCCGACTGGCCGAGGTAGCATCCCGGAGGAGCCGTCTACCTGGCGGAAGGGGAGTTGAAGAGCTCCCTGGCAGAGATAGTGTCCCGGAGGAGTCGCCTATCCCCGCGGGTGAGTCCTTGTGCCGGAGCACTCGGAGCATGTCAAGGTAGCATCCCGGAGGAGCCGTCTACCCGACTGGCTGAGGTAGCATCCCGGAGGAGCCGTCTACCTGGCGGAAGGGGAGTTGAAGAGCTCCCTGGCAGAGATAGTGTCCCGGAGGAGTCGCCTATCCCCGCGGGTGAGTCCTTGTGCCGGAGCACTCGGAGCATGTCAAGGTAGCATCCCGGAGGAGCCGTCTACCTGGCGGAAGGGGAGTTGAAGAGCTCCCTGGCAGAGATAGTGTCCCGGAGGAGTCGCCTATCCCCGCGGATGATGTACACCCCGGAGAGTGGGTTGAAGCATGTTCCATGACCAAGGCAAGGTGCGCATGGTGTGATGAATGAGTGTGGTGCCCGGGGGCATGATGACATGATTGTGGCGCATGGGCGCGATGAAGTGAGCAAGGTGCCGGGAGCACGTCTATGTCAATGGCGCGGCGCATGGGCGCGACGGAGTGCGTAAGGTGCCGGGGGCATGTGTGTGTCAATGGTGGCGCATGGGCGCGACAGAGTGCGTAAGGTGCCGGGGGCATGTTTGTGTCAATGATGGCGCATGGGCGCGACAGAGTGCGTAAGGTGCCAGGGGCACGTTGGTGTCAATGGTGGCGCATGGGCGCGACAAAGTGCGTATAGTGCCGGGGGCACGTTGGTGTCAATGGTGGCGCATGGGCGCGACAAAGTGCGTATAGTGCCGGGGGCACGGTAGTGTGACAGAGAGCCTGGGGGCACGGCTGTATCAGCGGCGCGGCGCATGGGCGCGGCGAAGTGTTGGAGTGTGACGCCCGGACGTCGGTGACGGGGGTCATGAAGACGACGTCCGGGCGACGGATGATGAGCGTCGTGGAGTTGTGTCTGGGCGACGGGGTCGCGGAGTTGTGTCCGGGCGACGGGGGTCGCGGAGTTGTGTCTGGGCGACGGGGGTCGCAAAGTTGTGTCCGGGCGACGGGGGTCGCGGAGTTGTGTCTGGGCGACGGGGGTCGCAAAGTTGTGTCCGGGCGACGGGGGTCGCGGAGTTGATGGACGACGGACGTCGTGAAGGTTGTTGCAGGACGGACGTCGCGAGGTTGATGTACGAACGTCCGTAAGGTGATGCACGACGGACGTCGCGAGGTTGATGTACGAACGTCCGTAAGGTGATGCACGACGGACGTCGCGGGGTTGATGTACGAACGTCCGTAAGGTGATGCACGACGGACGTCGCGGGGTTGATGTACGAACGTCCGTAAGGTGATGCACGACGGACGTCGCGGGGTTGATGTACGAACGTCCGTAAGGTGATGCACGACGGACGTCGCGGGGTTGATGTACGAACGTCCGTAAGGTGATGCACGACGGACGTCGCGAGGTTGATGTCCGGATGATGGGCGAAGGGCGTCGCGAAGGATGCAAGGCCTCTTGAAGAGAAGTGAAGGTGCTAAGGATAGAGGCCAAAGGCCAACCCTTCGGGGAAGGCCGAGGCCGACCCCAAGGGGGAGGCCAAGGCCGAGGCCGACCCCAAGGGGGAGGCCAAGGCCAACTTCCTTGTCAAGTGTCATGGCGCGTCGTTGGGCGACAGGCGAAGTGCGACGGTCGAAGTGTCATGAGGCTTGGTCACGTTACTTGAGCGTGCATGCTTTGACCGGTTGTGAGCGTTGAAAATGTATGTTGCTTGTGCGGACGTGTCATGCAAAGTGGGACCGTAGTGGGCCTTTGGGTGCGACCAGAATGGGTTGGGAACACATCATAAGCCCATAAATCACCAGCTCAGTAATTTATATTATGCTTTAAGAGTTTTCCTACGTGTACGCGGACGGACTTGTAATAGGGGTCACAGTCACCTCCCGTATCGGTAAACAAATTTTGTTTTACCAACATTACATATGATTCAAGCATTAAAGTTGAAAAGTTAAAAGATTTTTATGCGTATTACGAGAATTGAACTCTTCCACTTGATTTTTGTATTTAAAGGTTAAAGTCGTGTTATTAACAAGTGTCACTAAATTCATTTGGAGTTTGAGAGATTTTAAGTTTAGAGTGAATTTATCATTTTTCTATTTTCAGTTGTTTTAGTTCTAATGCACAAAAAAATTCTAAGTATTCTTTTTTGTTTTGTATAGAAAACTCAAAGTTAGACTAATACTTTTTCACGCTACTCAACCTTAAACATATGTCTTCTATATATGCATAATTGACATACCCAAGAGTGCTATATATATGTGGGTAACATTAATTAGTCTAATTACTTTTAAACTATTGTACATGCTACACATAAAATTCAATAAAAGGCTAATGTATAAATGTGGACAAATTTTATAGCCTCAATATAAATGTGAGACTAATCCTAATGCACATATAAATCTTTGAGTAAAATGCATTAATGGCCATCGAACTATGTTCCATATTTTGTTGGTATCGTCACTGAGCTTCAATTTGTTTCATTATGGTCATTGGACTCAAAATTTTATCCAATCAGGTCATTATGTCAGTCGGGGTTAGACAATGCTTTTTAAATTATCACGTGATGCGCAACAATCCACCTGGCTGACTCTAGCCTCAGCCAGACACAAGGGAGAGAGACCCTTGTTTGTACAGTACTATGAGTTTATCTCTTGGATTTTGACATAACATATGTACGTAACGTTAGCTACTTTGGAGACGAGGATGGGAAAGATTGGTCAGCATGTACTAATTACAAGAGGAAAGACCGTTCCTTTATTAGGATGTAACTTTCAACTAGGTCGTGGTCCGTCGAGGTGAACAAAATATCTCTATCTCCCTCACTCACTCACTTACACACATGCGCACGCGCGCGCGCACACATATGCACGTAGTTAACACAAACTTTCTCTCACGCACGCACAACATCAAATATACTCTTCCCCATAATTCATGGGTTTCTTTTGGACATTCCATTCCATCAAATAACATAACTTCTCTCTCATTATCAATCTCTCTAAGACATCAGACTGAACAGAGAGAGAAAGCTAGCAAGTTCAAGACTTACAATGTCCAATACTTTGTTCTTCATCTTGCTCATCCTTTCAATCTCAACACTGGCCATCTAATCCACCAACCACGTCCGCCATAGCCGTCAAATCCTCCACAAACCCTTCTTCCCACCCACTTCCCTCCCCTCAACATCCTAACCACTACAACAAGAAGAAGAACCCCCCCCCCCAAGTACCCATTCTCCTCTCAAACACCCAGAAACAGTTCTTCCCATCTTACTCCTCCCCATACCCACCACCCTCCAAATTCCTCTCTCCCCACCTTCCCAGACATCTCATCTCTTATACTCCCCAATACCCCTTCCTCGTTCAAACCCATCACTTAAAAACTCGTCGCCATCGCTGTCTCTGATTCACTTTGTTGTTACATACACCACACAATGTATCCACCACCAGCAGCTCCGAGTTTCTTTATCTTAACACACTGAGTGGACTCACCGACAAAGAAGACCAAAATGCAGCTATTAGTCCGGGCAATGTCGGTTACGGGTCGTCATCGGGTTACCAGAAGCTGGGCTCGCCGAAGCTCCATCGGCTTCCAATCTGTTGCCACGCCACCGCTTCCGGCGTAACCTCCAGACCCTGTTGTGGGTTCCAAGGGAGAAGATTCCCACAACACCAATTGTAGTGAGAATGAGTTCTTTTTGCCCAGAGGGTTATCCAGCAACCCCATTGGAAGAATTTAGGGTGAATAGACAATTCTACCCCTCATTTGATGGTTCATGTGTGCATCATGTGACCACTTAATGAGGAGAGTCTAATCTTGACTGACAGAATGGCTTGATTGGTCAAATTTGTGAGTCCAATGACCATTGTAAAATAAATTGAAGTTTAGTAAGCATAATGAAGAATGGGTCATAATTTGATAACCATTGGTGCATTTTACTCTGAATCTTTTTGTACATCCATAAAATTGAAGAACATAAATACTTCAAACTTATTTCATGTTGCTTGTTTCACCTATTAAATATGGTCATATTAGATGAATTTTATTACACTAGTGACTAAAACTTTCAAATACAATTTTTGGCCCCCCTCGATGTGATATCCTGAATCTGCCCTTGCACGTGCAACCTTCCGAGTGAAAGCATCTAAATTGTTGTGAAAATTTTAACACAAATTGTAACATCCCAAAAATCAAGAGCTCCATTGCCCCTAACTCCCGGAGTGTTAACCTATCACTTCACATCAAACCTGTCAAATCTTATTTACTAGCACATACTTCAATCATCTAACTAGACATCAACTCCAACCCTTCAAAATGCAAGATTACAAAATTACTAAACTTAAACTATTAAAACTTAGGTTCTTTACAACTCAAATTCTTATCGTACGAGTAAACAGTACCAACCCACGTAGGGGTCTCACTACACAATAGTGATGGGCTCACCGGAATCTCACACAGACTCTAAACTCATTCTCAAACATTCTACATGAAGGCTGAGCTTTTGAGAACTCAATAAGGTCGTTAAAGGAATAATCGAAAGAATTACAAAATGACTCAAGAGTTCATCCGAGGAAAATTTCTCAAAACATTTCTCAACAATCATGAACAGTTTGATAAATTCCACAACGATCATAATCGGTCATAGGCATATACTAAAAATGACTATATATAATCATAGACAAACACCAAAACAAACATTAATAATCATCCCAGCTTTCAAAACTAACATTAACAATCATAACCAAATACCAGAATGACCATTTGAAGATCAATTCCAAAGCCATCATTTTAAAATGCCATGATGATTTTTCAAAGGGTATTAAAACGAATGCATATACTTCAAAGGGAAACATATATAGGGAAGAGTTTCAACTCAATCTTCTTTAATCAGATAACAAGACATTCATTTGAACATCGTTTTCAAAACACTCGTTGTAAGATATAATGTAACCAAATTCAAAGACATTGATCCTGGGCAGAGGCAATGCCATTTAGGCAATGCACATAAAGTGTACACATGCGTAGTGTACGATAACTAGACCTTCTCCTAAGGTACTAGCCCTACATAATTACGTAGTTTCAGACCCCTTATAATGCCTCCCCACAGAACAGATTTTCAGGTCAAGACAGAAAACAACAATTATAGAATCAATAAGAAATTCACTGCTTAACATGCAATAAAATGAGCATCAACATGAATTTAAATAACCGAAACAATTAAGGTTTCAATAACCATTAAACATGCTGACATAATTCATCACTCAGAACTTCAGAATAACCACAAATAAATAGCAGGGATAAATACGAACAATTATCAATTTTAGACACAACAATTCAGAAGAATGAATACAAAATAATTATCGAGTTTGCTCAACATGTGATACAAGGTGAGCATCGATAAGATTTTCAAACAAACGATTTAGGTTCAATATTAGGGTTTGCTTGACAATGTCAGATGCTGATATCAATGTATATCTCAATGTTCGACAATAACCATAAGCAAATCGAAAGAATACTTACGAACTCAAGTTATCAAAATCAGGGTTCGAATAAAAATACTTACCCTTACTTGGATCCAAAGCTTAGCTAGTCTAACCGAAAAGCCTTTTGCTTTAACCTAAACGGAACAATCCAATTATTAGTATATACAACCTACACTAAGATATTATGAATTCAATACTGACTCACGCATACTTCCAGAATGGCCCCCTCACCGAGTACGTAAAATTACCAAAATGCCTCTTATGTGTAAAATTACCAAAGACACCCCTCTCATACTTAGATAACAAAAACAGCCTTCCCGTGAGTAAAATCACTAAAATATCCTTATTGTATGTGAATATAACAAAAAATACCATTTATAGGTAAAATTACTAAAATACCCCCTATGGGTGGCAAATTACTAAAATACGCCTTGGGGATTCCCGACACCAGAGAAATCTCAAAAATACTATTTTAAGTATCTTGAAATTATTTATGGGCTAAAAAGTGCCTCAGAAAATTTTTCGTTCGAAAATCCCCAACTGGTGTCCGGACCGAGCGTTAAAAAGTCAGTTCTACTAAAAATAGCTATCGGCCTTGGTATGACACGAAATTTTAGAAAATAAAACATCTCACTAAAATAACGTTTTTCTAAAATTTTCAGATTAAAATAACTTAATTTCGTGTGCAAAATAATTCAAGAATTCGTTTTAATTGATACCCTAATTTAGTATCCTTTGCAGACACCAAAAATTCCCAAATTTTTTCATAGTGTATGTCTTGTAAAAATAATGAGGGTTATTGTTTTAGACTTTGTCAGATTTTGATCTTAACATTTATAAAAAAATTCACAAAGCTGTCTAACCCTCCCTCCCCCCCGGCGACAATTGCAGTCACTATTTCACCTAAAACACACACTCACTCTTCATCTTCCACCTCAAACCGCCGACACACACACCCCTGCACATTCACTTTACACACTTCTAATCATCTAAATTCATCCTAACACCTAAAAACATACCTTAGCATTTCTATTACACACAATTCACTCACTTATACACATAATCCACACCATTAGTCCATTACACACACAAATTCATACACCTGAATGCACAACACTGTAACATACCATGAACACACACTTTTACATCACACACACACACACACACACACACACACTCTCCCTCAGCAACCCACTGAAACCTACTCTATCTACTCATACACACTCACTAACACAATGTATACCACCTTACACTCACAATCCACCCATATTTCACTCACCTGAACCCATATATACCCAGCAACACACACTATAAACACATATTAAACACACATAGATGCACTTTGTGACCCAAATATACTCACTCCCTGCTTACTTACACACACAAGCACACAGACCTACACTAATTCACGGTTGCTAAACAACCACACACACACTGATACGCACTCTGAGTTAACACACAGAAAGGGTAAGGAAATCACCTTGTAAGGTCTCTTGATTTCTTCCTCTTGCCCCTGCTTTCTCCCTAATGTCCTTTCCCCCAAGCTCTAGTGCTCTGTTCCTTCTCTTCTGTCTTGCTCTGTTTTTCTTTCCCTTTCTTTACTGATTCTCTCTTTGATTCTCTTTTTTTTTTCTTCTTTCCCAAATTTTCTTCCTTTTACCAATTAACCATTAATTAATTATTAACCTAGCTTAGTCATACTAATACTAGATTAAGTAGGAGGTGGCAACCTTTAAAATAATGGTTATTAAAATTTGACACATAAGTGCATACTTTTCAAATTTACAAATTGGCTCCCAAAGTTTTCCAAAATTACAAAATGGCTCCAAAAGTTTTTGAAATTACATTTTTGTTCAATAATTATTTTAAGTTTCGATACTCTACTAATACCGAGCATTGATCATAATTATCACTTGTTTATTTTTTGGGTCACTGATAGTTATTTTAAGCTGCTCTAAAAAAGTGCGGGATATTACACAAATCTTGTGTAGTGAGAGCTCTTATACCATGTGAAAATATTCAAAACTTACTGTCTATGAAGGGAGAGACTCATAAGGCTTATATTTTGATTTTTATCTTATTACTTTTCAGATATAAGATTGTGTTCCAATACGTCACATCATGTGTGACTTGACTTTTTTTCAGTCGGATGGATTAAAGTGGGTGGCCATTAATTAAATGGATAAACCCGTTCTGATACCATGCTACATGGTTATTGTAAAAGAAAACAACGTACTGCTTTGGTTATGCGCCCATACAATACTAATTTTTGGTATATTAGATGTTTATATCCAGTTGATGATGTATAAAAACTCATGAGGATGAGATTAAAGGGCCTTGTTAGGATGAGAACAAAGAGATCAGATTAAAGAGCCTCAATAAGATGAGAATAATATATATGTACTGGGTCTGGTTTTGATACCGTGTTAAAACTTAGGATCAAATTCAAAAGCACGCTCAAGAGGAAAGAAAGCTCACTATGTATAAGAAGCAGATCCACGACGTATTTATAACCGATGTGGGATAAAACTCAACAGTATTCGACCTCTGACAATAATATCAGCAATCTCTCACAAGAGAAAATGTTCAGTGGTTGTCTGACGTCACGTCACCTGCGTAAGTGGTGCTAGACTACCATTAACATCTTGGCAACTCAGCAAAGTGATCACGTGGGGACAACAATAGCAAATCTTACTCTTAGGGAATCATGGTTTGTGAAATATTGAAATTCAAATTTTCATCAAAATTTTGAAAATCCCGATCACTGATTTTCCGCCATTAGTATATTTTTATTTATATTTCTGATTCCCTTTCTTCACCTTCTCTTCTTTCTCTTTCATATATATAAAAGTTACATCTCTAACCTAAAGGATCATATATTCTTCGTGACAACCACAAATTCTCGTACTTTTGAATCCTATTTACATTATAACAGTACTTTCAACTTCTGGATCCCATTTTACATTGTAAGAACAAAGTCATATATCCCAAGTGATAAGTTGATTTTGAATTATAAAATGCCATGGATAAGTTAAGAGCACTGCATAACATGTGTTGAATAATAGTCAGATGAGCTTTATTAATCTGGGAGTCATTTTATTCAGAGGATGTACTAGTAGATCATGCGAAGGGCTGGTGATGGGTTTTTGTTTGTTGATGATGAATGATTGAATTGGATAGTTTCATTAGAGATTCAGACAGTGATTCTTGGTTTAGTTTTTGAGTTTTACCGATACCGGAAAGTGTTAAACAAAGGAGTAACATGTTTTTTGGTTATCTTCTTCAACTAGGTCGGGTGGCTGCGCTGGTGGTCCAGGTGGTGGAGTTCTCGTCACTGCGGGCATATGAGCCCAACTATAGTCTCTACCAGCGCTGACTGCACCCACTCACGCACCAACACACGGATGTAATGCGCGGGCGTGCGTGTGTATGTGTCACAGAGAGAGAGAGAGAGAGAGAGAGTCTGATTGTGCAGATTTGTGCGTATGTGTGAGTGTGTTCAGATCTGTGTTTGGGTGAGTGTGCACGCCAGATTGGTGATTGTGGTGTCAATTGTGGTGGTGTCGTGGTGATTATTGTGTATGATGGTTGGTGGTGTTGTTAAAATGGTATTGATTTCTGGGATATATCTTTGTCATTTACATGTAACTGTATTTATATACACCAAAGAACAAAACTAAGGCCTAAAATTAAGCTATACATATGACAATGCTAGAACTAAGCCCAAAACTTAAGCTTGTACAAGAGGAAAGGTAATAGATCATGGAGGTCATGATTCTGGGCTGTCAAGATCCTAGAGCTTAGCCAAGATTTAAGCTGCACTATCCTTGGCTGAATTTGTGTGATACGTTAAGACTCCCCCTCAAGTTGGAGCATGAAGATCACAAATGCCCAACTTGGATTTTAAATACTGAAATTGATCACGACCAAGAGACTTTGTAAACAAATCAGCAAGTTGATCATGAGAAGAAATTTTAATGGTGCGGATCAAACCCTTGAGCAATTTTTCACGAACGACATGGCAATCGATCTCAATATGTTTAGTACGTTCATGAAAAACAGGGTTGGCAGCAATGTGTAGAGCAGCTTGATTATCACAATAAAGGGGTACTGGAGTTGTCAAAGGCATGCCAAGATCTCGTAAGAGAAATGAAAGCCATGTAAGTTCACATGTTGCAACAGCCATAGAACGATATTCAGCTTCAGCAGAGGATCGTGAAACAGTTGTTTGCTTCTTTGTCTTCCAAGAAATGGGACTCGAACCAAGGAAAATGCAATATCCTGTTGTGGAACGTTGAGTCATGGGGTAGCTTGCCCAGTCAGAGTCACAAAAGGCTTTTAATGCAAGATCAGACTGGCTATGAAGAAAAATGCCTTGGCCGGGAGAACCCTTCAAATAGTGTATTAAACGATGGGCAGCATCAAGATGAGGTTGCCGAGGTTGATGCATGAACTGACTTAATATATTGACAGTGTGAACAATATCAGGACGAGTGACAGTAAGGTAGATTAGGCGACCAACCAGTCTTCTATACGGAGATGGATCAGAGAGTATGGCTCCTGTTGAATTTGAAAGTTTTAAGTTTTGTTCCATGGGAAACTCGGATGGGCGAGCACCAGTGAGGCCACAGTCATCAAGGATGTCGAGGGTATACTTGCGTTGACAGAGATATAGACCACGAGATGAGCGTGCAACTTCGATGCCCAAGAAATATTTCAAAGAACCTAAGTCCTTTGTATGAAATTGGCCGTAGAGACGAGCTTTGATAGATTGAAGTAAAATGACATTTGAACCTGTTATAAGAATGTCATCAACGTAAACAAGAACAAAAACTAAAGCACCTTGTTGACGAAGAATAAATAAAGAGTAGTCAGCTTTTGACTGGATGAAGCCAAGGCTCAGGAGAGCATTAGAAAATTTAGAAAACCAATTGCGAGGAGCCTGTTTGAAACCGTAGAGGGACTTTTGGAGCTTGCAAACAAGATGGTCCCCTTTGCGTCGATAACCAGGTGGTGGAGTCATGTATACATCTTCAGCAAGGTCTCCATGTAAGAAAGCATTATGGACATCCAACTGATGAATTGGCCAATGACATGCAACAGCAATAGTGAGAAGAACACGAATAGTGACATGTTTGGCAACAGGTGCAAAGGTGTCATGGTAATCAATTCCCTCAATTTGTGTGTAGCCTTTAGCAACAAGACGAGCCTTGTAGCGTTCAATAGATCCATCAGCTCGACGTTTAATCTTGAAAACCCATTTAGACCCAATGGCTGTCTTACCAGGAGGTAGAGGAACAAGTGACCAAGTATTGTTTTTGGTCAAGGCAACAATTTCGGATTGCATTGCATCTCGCCATTCCTGAAATTTCATGGCCTGGTGGAAACTAGTTGGCTCATTAGTAACAGTTAAGGCAGTAAGAAAAGCTTTATGAGGTAAAGAAAAATGATGATAGCTCAAGGAAAAGGCAAGAGGATGACATGTACCTTGTCTAGTAGACGAAGATGAATTAGAACGGGCAATAGACACATGGTAATCTTTGAGATAACTTGGTGGTTTATGAGTTCGAAGAGGTCTACCAATGGAAATAACAGGGTCATTAGGAGTCATTAGGAGCAGGAGACATAGGAGTGGAATGTGTATCACTAGGTGGGGAAAGAGAAGAAGGTGTAACAGGTAGTTGGTTAAGAATAGGAGAGGTGGGCCTGGGAGAAGGTGACTCTGTTTCAGCTGGAGGTCAAGGAAAAACGGAAGAAGAAGAGAGGGTGGGAGAATGATGGATATGGTAAGGAAAAATGGTCTCATGAAAGACAATGTCACGCGTAACATAAATGGTCTTGGTGAATAAGTCATAGACTTTAAAACCTTTTTGACCATAGGGATATCCCACAAAAATGGCAGGAGAAGCACGTTTGTCAAATTTGTGGGAAATATTAGTGTTACGAGCAAAACAAAGACAACCAAAAACTTTAAGATGTGATACATTAGGTTGTTTTTGGAAATGAATTTTATGAGGGGTTTTATATTTTAGGATAGGAGATGGTAGACGATTTATAAGGTAGGCTGCAGTAAGGACACATTCTCCCCAAAATTGTAATGGTAAGTTAGCTTGGAATCGTAATGCTCGAGCAATGTTTAGGAGGTGACGATGTTTACGCTCCACAACACCATTTTGTTGAGGAGTATAAACACAACTAGATTGTTGATTGACACCTAAAGAATGGAAGAATTGATAAGTATCTTTGTTAAAAAATTCACGAGCATTATCTGAGCGAACTTGGCAAATGGAAGCGTCAAATTGGGTTTTGGCCATAGTGAAAAAATAACGGATTAGACTATTGGCTTCAGTTTTATGGTTCAATAAATAAACCCATGTGCTACGAGAAAAATCATCAACAATAGTGAGAAAATAATGTGCACCAGATAAAGAGGCTGTGCGGTAAGGGCCCCAAATGTCAATATGAATTAACTCAAAACAGAACTTTGTACGAATCGTACTAGTTGGAAAAGGTAATCGAGTTTGTTTGGCAACTGGGCATACAGTGCAAGTACATTTATTTGAAATGGAAATAGTACTATCTAATGCTGTGAGTTTGGGGGAGAGAGAAAAAGCGGGATGACCAAGACGCCAATGCCATAGATCGAAGTGTGAGCCAGGAAGCGTTGTAGATGCCATAGATGGAGATAAGTCCAAGAAGTAAAGACCACCGCGCCGTTTACCCGTTGCCAAAATCATCTTCGTCTGTGGGTCCTGAAAAGTACAAGAGTCATGGAAAAAAGTGACAATGTAAGGAGATTGAGCGGTTAATTTACTAATAGACAATAAATTGAAGTGGAATGAAGGAACATGTAGAACATCAGGAAGAGTGAGGTTGGGGAATAAAGGGACACTACCAATTCCAGTGACAGGAACATGAGACCCATTAGGTAAACGAATAAATGAAGATGATGGTGTACGAGAGGAAAAAAATGTGATATCTGAAACCATATGATCAGTGGCTCCAGTATCGATAATCCATAATGGGTGAGTAGATGAGGTAGAGAAGGAAAATGATGTACCTGCAACATTAGCTAATGGATGTGGATTACCAGTAGGGAGCAACATCAGAAGTTGTTGGATTTGATCAGCAGTGAGTGATGGAGCATTAACGCTTGATGTGGGTTCGTCATATGCCACAGCATTAGACTGAGAGTGATTCCCAAAAATAGGAGCTGAACCGCGAGATGCTTGTCGTGTAGGACCACGAGTTACTGATTGATAATGGGATCGGCTACCACGGTTTGAGCCATTATCATTAGTCCGAGGGGGATAGCCATGTTGTTTGAAGCAGCGACTATCTGAATGACCATCCATGTCGCAGTAGTTACAGTGGTAGCGAGGACGATTACTGTTGTCTTGCCGAGCAGTTGGACGAGAAGAAGAATTTGGTGGCTTGTGAGTTGTAGCCATCGCTGCTGGAGAAGGTAAAATTTGTCGAGAATCGTGAAGTGAGCGTTGTCTCTCTTCTTGTAAGATCAAGGAATAGGCTTTTGCCATGGATGGAAGGGGATCCATCAGTAGAATTTGACTTCGTACAGAGGCATATGACTCATTAAGTCCTTGTAAAAAATCCATGAGAGCATCGCTCTCAAGAAAATCAGTGTGGGTTTTCATGGCACCACATGTGCAAGTGGGTGGTGTTCGATACGAAGAGAGTTCGTCACTGTTGGCCTTGAGGGTGGTATAATATGTAGAAACTGAATCTGTACTTTGCGCATTGTTGGAGATGGCTCGCCGTATCTCAAAGATGCGGGGAGCATTTTTTTGAGAAAATCGATCATGAAGATCAACCCATACGTCACTAGCAATAGTTGTCCAAAGAATGCTATTGGCAATAGCAGGAATTGTGGAGTGAATAAGCCAAGAAATGACCATGGAGTTGCAGCGTGACCAAGAGGAGAATTCAGCAGAGTCGGCAGCGGGTTTTTTGATGGTTTTGTCAATGAAACCAAGCTTATTTTTTGCTTCGAGGGCCATAATCACAGCTCGACTCCACGTAGGATAATTGTCACCATTGAGCAGTTGGGTAACTAGTGGTGTACCTGGTTGATCAGAGTTGTGAAGATGATATGGGGAGGTTGGATCAGCAATTGCTGGGTTTTTTGAAGAAGCCATGAAGGAGATTAGATGGGTTTGTGGCTTCTACGAATTAGCAGGTTGTATAAGGAAATTAGATAGTATGGTAGGTGTTTGTTGAAATGTCTGAGAGAGATTGATTGTTTGGGTCAGAGAAGAATGGCTAGTTTTGTAGGCTCTGGTACCATGTTAAAATGGTATTGATTTTTGGGATGTATCTATGTCATTTACATGTAGCTGTATTTATATACACCAAAGAACAAAACTAAGGCCTAAAATTAAGCTATACATATGACAATGCTAGAACTAAGCCCAAAACTTAAGCTTGTACAAGAGGAAAGGTAATAGATCATGGAGGTCATGATTCTGGGCTGTCAAGATCCTAGAGCTTAGCCAAGATTTAAGCTGCACTATCCTTGGCTGAATTTGTGTGATACGTTAAGAGGTGTTACAGTGGTGGTGATGAGAGAAGGACCAGAGAATTACAAAAGGGAAGGGAGGGGGAGGGCAAGCATCATGACTGTTCACAAAAGATTTTAACTCCATTTTATTTGGCCAAAGATACAAGCGCTAATATGGGAAAACATTGCCAAAAGGCTGTAATTAATCTCTAGATGATATTACTGGCTTTTGTGATAGTAAAAAGCCTCCTTAGCATTTAGATAAGCTATAATACTGGATTTGGATCTCCATTTTAATTAAGAGCATTTAAGTGGTTTGACCCTCCACTCTAAATGACACTGTTCATTTGAGAGAGGAGAGGATGGAGGGAGTTAATTATGGAAGTGGAAAGATAAATTCGTCAAGTTGGAGGATGGATGTACTTCATTCACTTTAGTGCTGCAAAACAAGAAAGCAAAGAAATGATTCACTCCACTTTTGAAATTAAATATTCTAATAAAACACAGCTGCAGTTAGTCATATAGAGATTTTAAACAGCCATTTGATACTTGATCCCTGTTATATGTACGGACGAGGAGCAGCAGTATGTATGGAAGAGGAGCAGCAGCATGTAACAATAAGGCAGGGTGCATACGTTTTGGATAGAGCAGGGTGAATATGTGTTAGGTACTTTGGACATAGGCTTTGCTGTTGACTGCTAATATATGTATCTTGGCAAAGTTTTTACCCGTAAAAATATGATAATAAATAGAGTAGATATCTCAGCTTGAACCGAAATTCTATTACAGATTTTTCCAAGGCAAAGAATAAAGCAAAAATGGCAGAGGATGAGGGTGACGATGGCGGGGGTAGGAGGTATGAGCTTTACTTCTCCTTCCCAGTTAAGGGGCATCTCACCTGATCTTTTTGGGACATAAATTAACAATGCGCTATTAAAGTAATCTCCGCACTTTTAACTGTTGCAAGAAACGAATGTCGATTAGTTCCTAGTACTATTTTATGTTAGTCTATCTGTTGAATCTTCGGTTGGATTGGTTCTTACGGTGCCATTCATATACTTAGCCGTGCTGTGTCTTGGAAATGAAGAATATGTCCAACACACGGCACCACCAATTCACTTGAGTCACTCTACTTAGTTGGAAAGCTTTAGGAAAAAAAGATTGGGAAAAACAGGTGCAAGTGGGGGCCGTGGGGTTGGAGTGCTGGTGTCTCCTTATTTGGAGTTCCATGATCGAGGCCTATATATATATGTAGGAAGATATCAAAGAGCTAGCTAGAAGATCATGGGAGAAGAAAAAGAGTCCTGGATCATAAGCGTAAATGACGAACTCAAACACATGGCGGATACTTCGACGGAGATGGATCACTGGAAGAAGCGGTCCATCTACAGGATACCCGCAAGCGTCACAGATCTAAACGAGAAAGCGTATCTGCCTCAAGCAGTATCGTTTGGGCCTTACCATTACGGTCAGGAACGTTTGAGACCAATGGACTACCACAAGCGACGAGCTTTGCTGCACTTCCTCAAGAGATCAAACAAACCTCTTCAGTGTTACGTCGACTCTCTGGCTCAAGTGGCGCAAGACTTGAAAGACTCTTATGAGACCCTCGATCCGAAATGGCAACATGATACGGACGCGTTCCTGCAGCTGATGATTCAGGATGGCTGTTTCATGCTGGAAATCTTGCGTACGGCCACTCAAACCTTGGATGATTATGCTACGAACGATCCCATCTTTAGCGATCACGGCAAGCTGTATATCATGCCATACGTTAAGCGTGACATGCTGATGCTCGAGAATCAATTGCCCATGCTAGTTCTCGACAAACTGGTTACTGTCGAAAATGACAAAGCCAAGGTCACCCTTTCATTTCAAGTTCTCTCTCTCTCTCTCTCTCTCTCTCTCTCTCACACACACACACACTGAAATAAGCATATGTGGGTATGCACACGTACACTACGCGTCGGTAAAGAATTGAGCGGACTGGTTTCGTTCTATTTACTTATGCCTCGGTAACGCTGTGCTTAACGCGTACACCTGAAGCATCAACCTATTATGCAGTTTCATATGCTTTGACCAATGACCACTGACTTGGTTTAGCTTCGTACAGCACGACCAGGATTTCGTCAACAAGCTCATACTCAGGTTCTGCTCCCATTACACATCCCTTCCAAGCATGGGAAGATGCCTGCACGTACTGGATGTATACAGGAAGAGCCTACTTTGGGAAGACCCTATCAGCAAAAGTCGTCGTCATAAAAAATATGGCCTCACAAACCAAGAGGAAGACGAGATCATCCGGTCTGCAACTGAGCTTAATGAAGCTGGGATCCGTTTCAAGAAGAGTAAAACTGGAAGCCTTAAAGACATCTCATTCCACGGGGGAATCCTTCGGCTCCCTCTCATTGTCGTGGATGATGCAACCGAATCGATGTTCTTAAACCAGATAGCTTTTGAGAGATTCCATGTTGGGGCTGGTAATGAGGTGACCTCGTACATCTTTTTCATGGACAACATAATTGACAATGTCAGGGACGTCAGCCTCCTACACTCCCAAGGTATTATCCAGAATGCCATTGGAAGTGATAAAGCCGTCGCTAAGTTATTTAACTCGCTCTCCAAAGACACCACGCTAGATCCAGATAGCAGCCTAGACGCTGTGCATAAGAAGGTCCATAACTACTGCAAGAAACCTTGGAATGTGTGGCGTGCTAATCTCATCCACACCTACTTTAGGAATCCTTGGGCTATTCTGTCCGTCATTGCTGCAATCTTTCTTTTTGGGCTCACTATAGTGCAGACAATCTACGGTATTTGCTCTTACTATAGTCAAATTGCCTCGACACCTTCTCATTGATTTAAAAAATGATTTCACAGTTTTCACTTGACTGCTTACCAGATAGGGATCCTAAACCACAACAGATCATTCCATCATGTATTTGTTTCGATGCCTTGTCTTTTACATGGATGCCCTCGAGGCCAAATTGTTTCCTGCATGCTTTTCTATTAAAGATATGTACGTGTAGTCAAATAGCGGTTCTGTGATGGATGTTTCCGTGCACGCGTGTTCCTAAGAGGAAGTATCCTACGCAATGGAGGGAGGGGGGGAAAGAGCGCACTTTCATTTCCACTAAAAAAAAAAAGTAACTTGCAAGTTTGCAGCTGGCTTGGCAATTTGCATATACACTTGTGGTATAACTAAGATGTTGCAATAGGAGAATAATCATGACTGAAAAGAGCTTGTATACTCCTTCCTCCTTACGTCGCAATTCCAATGAACCTCAACTGCCAAAGATACAATAGCCTGTCAGTTGGAAAATACTAAAGGATCCTGTGAACGTGCATCCTTCCAAGGGCAATTGTTAGAGCAAAGCACGAGGCATTATAAATGGAAAAAGATTTCTTGTCCATAATAACAAGCATCACAGCCTCGTGCCTTGCAACTAAAATGTGCTCTAAGGGCACAAGTTGGCATTTGCCAAATACTGTAGTAAATAGCGAGAAACATGACACAGGAGAGAATGTGAGAGCTCATATAGAGATACTAACAATATTATTCTGAGGACGCCCCCAGTAAAACCCCTGTAGAATAACTGGTAGGATATTGCAGGCTATGAGAATGTAAATCAGCAATGCATTCATTCCCATCCACTCCAGCACCACAATTGAGCGCTTATACCCATACATATCAACCTGTAGATCCTACTTACATGTAAGCAACAGAAGATGAAAACTTTCTTCTACTTTTTTTGCAATAAAAGGAAGAAATCAATGACGTCTAAGGAGAAAACAACTGACATCTATGAGGAAACAAGAAAGAAAAATTGCTCAAGAGCTCTGTAATAAGTATGAGACGAGTCCAAGGACTAACCAATACATATATTCCAGCAAAGAGAATGCCGGCAGCACCAGCGGTAACACACACGTAACTTACTGTGTAAAGGGCCTTGTTTATATGCATGCCTATAATTAGGAAGCATTAATGTCAATGAGGAGAAGTTGTCCCTGCCTCTACTAGACTAGATCTACTACTAGAATACGTCTAGATAGAAGAACCTCTAACTACTTGTGCAAAAACGACAATTCTTACCAGAGAAGTCAAAGACCACACCAAAGAGTACAAGACCAAATGATGCGATCATCCACTGGGAAAGCCTACTTCTGTGATCCTGCAAATGGGGAATCAGTTAGAATAGAGAACTATGACGCTACTATAGTAGAAATAAAACCATTCGAACCAATAAATCTTACTTTAAGATGGACAATGATGTGCCCGTAATGCAAACCAATCAAGCATGTGACGATGGCCATCACCGAACTACAACACCAGAGAATGCCAGCGGAGTTAGAAATAATGAAAGACGCATAATCAGAAGCGAACTCGGGTGAGCTAATTATTAAACTTATTAATATGTTGATGTCAGTAAAGACTTTAAAGACCTTGAAACCCTGATCACATGAAGTCGGCAGAGGCACATTAAGAGCTGTGCTTAAACCACACTTAGCTCCATTTGGTAACGTTTATTATTAAGCTCCAGTTTTGTAAACTGGAGAAAATAAACGTGCTTGACACACAGTTTTCGTTTTTTTTTTCCTTCATTTTTTAAAATCAGTTTTTAAAACATGACTGTTTTTTAATACTCCAAAAATGAGTTTTCGGTTTTCAATTTTTATTTTGATACCACCACCACCCACCCACCACCGGCAGTCACCGCCACTGCCCACTGGCGGCGACTGCCGGTAGCCACCAGCCACCGCCACGCCCAACCACTGCCACCGCAAACCGCCACAAAAAAAAAACTAGGTAATCAAACTCATTTGTTTTTGTAAAAAAAAAATTAAATTGGTTTTTGTTTTTGTTTTTGTTTTTTTGGAAACAGAAAACCAAAACTCGAAAGGTTACCAAATGCTACCTAAATATTTAAGTAGCTGCTTAGGTCTTTTGAAGTACAGTACTGCATTTTACCAATTTCTTTCTTCTGCATATAAATAGCTCGTATCAAAGCAACTCTTTGCATATTTCAACTTTACTTGGACATACATATACCTGTATATGCATACGTACAAACCATATACAGAGGACTGTTGATACATGGTTGTAAATCGTCGTCGCGAACATATAAATTAGTAATTGGTAAAGTTTTGTAACATATAACATTTTTCTAACATGTTGAAGCAGTTTGACTTGCCTAAACCGAAGGTTGAACTCTAAGGTAAACCATGCTCGATTCAGTTCAAACAACCATACATAAACATTTTTCCTTTTTGATCAGAAATGACTATGGAAGAATCAGACAGAGTTATTATTAGCCAGCTGGACATGCTGGATTCTGTTATGTTCAGAAGGAAGATCAGTGAACCAAGTAACTTCTTTTTGCTTGTATGTGAAGAAATCCTGAAGGCCAACCTTCTAATGAGAAAACTGCTGCATTTAGTGTTTCTTAGGGCATTGCCTGGTAATTGACAAATAATGACCTACTGACGGAAGTAGTAATTTGTACAAACCTCAGAAGTCCTTCAGGATCAAAAGGGGCTCTGCACCACGAAGGAGCATCAGGAGGAAGTGGACCATAATCTGGTGAGTTGATACTACATTGCTATGAAGATAAGAATTTAATAGTCACCAAACAATGGCTCAGGACTAACCAAGCATTGAACTATACATCAAAAAGGATACCTTGGTTCGCGAATAGATTGGTCTTTTATACAAGTGTTGAATCCCCAAAATTTTACGATCTATCATTCCAACAGCATTACAAGATGGCCCAGTGTCTCCTCGTAAACCACATTTTACCTGCAACGAGGAATAAATCATGTCTAAGCAGCTTTCCTACACAGTTTTAGAAGATTTCTTTAGTACCATGTAAATCAGATACAATTAAACTAGAAGTTTACTGAGAATATGGCCGGTGGCAAAGAAGCGGGCTCCGTCGGAACCTGATAATTCCAGTCAGGAACATACAAACCGTACAACAAGGAAAGATAAATGGCAGTAAGCGCCAAAGCCACAGCCCTAGTCAAAGAAAAGAGAGATAGCAAGAGATATCATCAGAATAATCCTAGAAACCCACACGATTAGGTAAATGAAATAGTTACAAACTAGAGTTGTTCAAAGAATTAAGGTTAATCTGCTGTTTGGCCCTATATCTACTATCTAGTGCTCAAATATTAGCGAAGCCCTTTATGTTGTAGACTTCTGTTTTAGCCTTTATTGGCCCTTCTGCTCAGTCCCGTCCATTTTCTGATAGAGAGGGTAAAAAGAAAATGACAAGTTCACTTGATTAATGCCCTATCAAATTGGCAGTGGTTGGTGATGGTTAAAGGTGGTCATAGCCATTGACGAACGATCACGGTGGTGCTCAGCAAAAGGATGAATAAATGTTATGAAATGACAAAAATGCCTGCAAATGACCTAGAAATCAGTGGAAGGCCAACGGGAAGGACCAAAAATAAAAAATTAGATAAAGGGCCATATTGCGAACTTCAAGGAATTGACCAGTCGATAGAGGGCCAAAAATCATCCTAAACCAATAATTCGAGGCAAAAGAGCTACTCCGGTTTAAACTTTTTCATTATTATATTGGAAAAATTACAACAGCACCTCTGAAGTTTATTCAAAATTACATACAGTGCCCACTAATTATTTTTATTACACTAAACTACACTTTGTTATTTTGCAGGTCACAGACCAAACGGATGTAAGGAAAGGACGATAATACCCCTCATGAAAATGTAAATCTATACAACCACCATAACCAAGATCTGACCAATTCTTGGTGGCCGCCGCCAAGTACTCTGGGGCCATCGCCTTGCATTGGCCACATCACACCGCGTAGAACACCACCGTAACGTACTTTCCATCGATAAACTCAATGAAATTCCCCTCCATCAAAACTACGTGGCGTTTCTCGCCGATATGCGGATTCAAGTGCTCATCTTCCTCCATGTGACCGATATCGCACTGAAGGATGAATCAAAGTCGTCAAAGGCGCCAAAATCGTCATCGGTCTTTTTATCATCCAAATTGCCGTTTTCAAAGTCGAACTGGTACGAATCAGGATGGTGGTGAGCGGGGGACATAACAGCGGCGGCAGTCTCAAGGAAGCTTAGGTCTTCATCATCATCGTCCTTGATGGAGGTGGATTGGGTGGTGAGGAGAGAGAAGAGGAAGATAGATGAGAGAGAGACCACCGGCGGCGATGGATCTCGAGGCGAAGAAGATTTCTGGGGAATTTTGATTGCAAATGTGTGTCGGTTGACCGTGGAGGGTGATCGGGCATATAATGGTAACCGGTGATGGTGGTGCTACGGCGGTGATTGTGGTCTTGGCGTTAGTGGCCTATGCGGGCGGTGCTATGATGAGACTGGCGTCGACGGTGATTTGGGTGAAGCCGTGGAGTTGTGAAGTGAAGCTGTGGGGTGGTGGTGATTTGGTGGTGATGATGTAGTTATGTTGGTGGTACTGGAGAAGGTGACCGAAAAATGTTAGGAGAACTAAGCCTTAATTTGGCAGCGGTGGTGGGCGATCGACGGTGGTGGCTAAGCATTGGCTTGTAAGTAAGAAGAGGAAGAGGGTATTTTGGAAATATTATAATAATTGGAAGGTGCCCTAACACCTCTTGACAGTGCTCTAACATAAGTGGGCTTTATGCAACACAATGAAAAATCACATGGAGCGGAGTGTAATAAAAATAATTAACAGGTTTTCGTGTGTAACTTTAGGTAAACCTCAAGGGTGTCGTGTGTAATTTACCTTATTATATTTGGGCCCCCGCTATCTTTCCAGAGATGTCCTCCACAAACTGGCTCTCATGAACTAAATGGGAACAACACCAATCTCGGTTGCATACGACGTATGAAAGGGTGCATATTCAATAGCCGCAAGAATTAACTTAGTTATCACTGACCACTTCATTTTTCAGCTTTTGATTTGGATCTTCACTTAACATATCTACGCAAATTGATACTTCACTTTGCTATCCTCATCTAGGTTCACCCCTTCTCGCACTGTTAAGTTGCTCTTGGATTCCCGAACGGCAATACAGCAAAAGGACCTCCCTAATTTGTCTGCTATATGAAGCAAGCCAGCAGCGTTCCGGGGAATGCTTGCAACATATACTTCATTTGGACCACCAATGGAGTCAAGACAAGCTGTCTTAGAGGGCAATCAATAGCAACTCGTAAGATGGAGATACCTTAGTTGGAGATCCATTAGTCAGTTTTCTTAAACTATTCTTTTAAATTTTTTAAGTTCTTTCACACCTGAATTAGCATGAATCGCAACTCTAGGAGGAGTAACCTTCTCCTCAATCAGCCCTCTTATAAAAGCAGTGAATTATGCCATGCCTGACTACAAAACAACCAAGTTTTCCATCTCCACAAAATCAGTTCCTTCACAGCCACATTCTGTTTCCCTCTTAACTAATTCTTTTCTTTGCAACTATTAGGTGTCTATCACTCAATCACATAAATCGAAATGCCTCATTTAAAATGCACAGTGAGTTAACTCTTACAGCAGGCCTAGATAATTTTGCACCTAAGAGCTTTATTTTGGCCAGATTGGAAACAGCAACCATGGAGCCAAGCGTTCACCAAATACTATCGGCCAGCAGCTCCCGCTAGGGGCCTGATCCCCATTATAGGGTTTTGAGTTCTGAGGCCAAAGAGGTGGAAACCACCCTGAGGATGTGCTATTAAACCCTCACTTCTATTGACCAATCCCAAAACTTGGCGTTCTTAATTATGAGCTTGAGCACTTGCCGCCTAGACGCTTTCTTGGAAATTCTAAACTTAAAAGACCCAATGCCGTTCTAAAAGAACAAAAAGTTACTTGTCATCTTGTCGCAATGCCATTTTAAACCAACAGCCACATGGTACAAGAACCCACCTCCAGCAAAAAAGGTAATTAACAGTCACAATTCATGTAAAAGAGCATGAGCTAGAGCTGACCATTGTATTCGGTATTTCCTTAACAAAGATATTCCTGAATTCACTTTACCATCATCACCCTTGAGCCAAATCTCGCAGACGGCTGACACCATGTATGCTATCGCGATTCTCTACAAGAAGGTGATAGCTATAATCATGCACTTAAAGAGTACGTGAGGAGAAAGTGATAGCTATAATAATGCACTTGAAGAGTTTGTCACTAAACTGGATAGTTAAAAAATTACTCACTTTCAGATCAAAAGATAAATTACACATGTAGCATGAACATATGCATATGGGCGAGTATGGAACACGTAGACCATTATCAACCTATTGGAGCTTAATTATCTCTACATATACATACCTAGAAAACACTACCTGCAATGTACCCATCCACCGTATGTGCTTGAAGAGTAAGTAAGGAGAAAGTGATAGCTATAATAATGCACTTGAAGAATTTGCCACTAAAACTGGACAGTTAAAAAAATTACTCTTTCAGATCAAAAGATAAATTACACAGCATGAACATATGCGTGTGGGGGAGTATGCAACACGTAGACCATTACCAACCTATTGGAGCTTAATTATCTCTACATATACATACTTAGAAAAAATTACCTGCAATGTACCCATCCACCTTATGTGCTTTATGTCCACTCCATATGTTAGAGTTCTTAGGCCATGGAAATAGCCTCCTGGAAAAAATTGAGCATAATATTATGTGTAAGTATTCAGTGAAATGGTACAAGGGGCGTGCAGGAAGGTAGTACAATAAAACATATGAGGAAGGTAGTACAATACATGAGGATGCTTAAGATTCGGATCATATATTTTTCCTATATCCATTTGGTGTCATTATCGTTGTCGAACAATATTTTCAGAAGATGAGTCAAATCTTTTACATTTATCGATCTACAAGAGCACCTTGGAGAAAAAGTCCTAATATTAGAAGCTTCACTGCTCGAGATATTGCTTTTTTAGTTGCACCAACTCTGCAAGAGAAGTTCTGTACGGAGAAAAGATTTTGTTAGCCAGAGCGTGTCTGCGTTGCTTAGAAGCCGAAGTACTAAAATCACAGAAATATGGTACTAGTTCATTAGCAGTAGAACAGAAACGATCATAAATGCTGGAAAAACAATAGAAGGATTCTGCATCAGTTCTCTTCCTCGAACTACGCTCGGCAGCAATAACTGCATCATCTACCATAATATAACACTGATACAAATGGTATTGGTACGCAAAGAACGAATACCTTGTTTGCAAGGCCAAGTGACAATCCAACAATAAATAGGAAAAATGGCATTACAAAATCTGCCAAAGTTAAACCGTTCCATGGTGAATGGTTAATAGCAGGAACAATTCCACCAGCATCGTCCACAAGTATCATCAGCTGCACAAGGAATATGAAATAAAGTTTGGAAAAAAGAATAAGAGGAATCATCACAAGACTAGGATCAAAGAGGTACAGAGGATACACAACAACAGATCTTGGTTGAAATCTCAGTTGTTCCAAATTTCCAACTGATTTTCTCACCATGGATAACTATAGGCGGGCAACGTGGAACCTTCATGATTTTTCTCACCCATATTTTTACAGTTTAAATTCCTTTTAAGTTACAACCACTTTTTTGTCTGATGTCCAGTAGAACGTCAGGTTGCAACTCTTTGGTACAAAGAAACTTAAGAAGTATGAAAACCACTCCATAACGAAAAGAGGGACCAAAATCTTCTATATCGGAATGATTAAACCGGAAGTATCGCAACGAAGGCACTTCGTCTAACAAGAGTCCATCTAACCCCTCGCTCCATTCAAAGAAAAATACAAGAATATACCCACAGCATGTACTAGAACAAACAAGGACAAACTATCCCCATAGGCGACGTTAAATGCAAAAGTTATTACAGCATGCAATACACTGAACGGTGCTGGCAACGCCCCAGGATTGTAGAACCCCTGCACTTCGTGTTTTCTTAATAACTCCCTTAGATTTTCCCGTTTATGCGAGTATCTTTATTCCCAACAACATGAGATAAAATCGTTGGACAACATGGAAAAGAGAACTGTTCCATTACTACCACAAGGAAATTCATCTTATATACTCGTGTAATATACTTTAACCAGGATTCACCAAAATAATTCACATGAAAGTTGTGCTTATGATAACGAAACAGCGACTCTCCATTATTTATTTGCAGCTTCTTTACATGCATCCATATAAGCATGGGAATACAACGCCGCCAATACAGCCAATGACAAGTTACTTGTGGCCGCGCTTCAGAATGCTATGTTTGGTGCATTTTGTGTTTTATTTATTTCCCAAACGAACTGTCATTGATAGAAGGCAAACAAAGCAGAAGAGAGGACGGACTATCTCATTTGGCGTTGCCTTTCTCATTGATGCCAGATCGAACTCTAGGTTTGTAGTAAGGCAATTGTCTAATTCTGCACTCTTTTATGTTATTTCGACGATGCGTATCAGCAATGCATATAAAGCACGGGAAAAACTTGAGAGAGAGAGAGAAACAAGCTTTACCGAAACAGTGAGTCCCCGAAACACGTCAAGGGAGACAAGGCGGGCATTTGCAGCGGGGACGGCCTTGCCTTTATTGCGGGCACGGCCGTCAGTGGCACACAATGAGGGCGACTGACTCTTTCTCAGAGCCAATTCCACATCGGAGGCATCATCGTATCTGTCTCTCCCACCGTTAGCCTTGACATCCCCAATGCCTTCATTCCTAGGGTCTTCTTTGATGAGTTCGTACGATCCCATCCGTCCTACTCTGACTATTACTTTCGATAACAAATAACAAAGAAAGAAAGAAAGAGTACTTGATACTGCATGTATGTACGTGATCAACGCCTTAATATACAGTTAACCAGGAAAACTACTTGCTGAATACACGCTCTTCTGCATTGAATACGCAGAGATACGTGAGTGATCTCTTGCTTCTATTACGCTACACTAGATGGATTTGATCTCTATTAATAAATAAATAAAAAGGTTCAAAACGTTATCACATCTATGGCTATGAGTTCGGAGAGGGAGGAGAAAAGGGCACCACCAAATATTCAACCACGTACAGATGCCCACCCACGCCTTATGTATATCACCAACCAACCATACATGTGTGTATGTCGATTATATATATACTGTTGAATGTAGGACGCTTGATTCTGTATGGAGAGAGAGAGACGGAAGTAGGGGTCTTCTTGTTTATTCTATAGGAGATAGGAGATGAGAGGTTCTCCGTCGTAGAATTCTTATGGGACTCTAATTCTTCGTTTTTGTGGGTGTCCATCCAAATATACTTTTACAGTCCTACTTAGTTGATTTATCATCACCATGACACCTATTCACCGTATTGCCGATTGTCCAATCCCAAGATTGCACTAATCCACTTTTATATCGAAGATCTGCCTAAACTTTAACGTAATTTACTTAACAGAACGTAAGTTCGAAAGTATGGAATACATTTATCATCCCTCTCTTCTTTGACGCTAAATATTAAGAAAGGTTTACAGTATTGCTACTTAACTTTTAAACAAGAGGGGCTGGCCCGACCCGACCCGTTTTTTGCCCGGGCTGGCTCGGCCCTGTGGTGAACAGTAGCGGCCCATTTGTTTAGGGCTTTGGACATGTGCTTGGACCAGGCCGAAGAATTGCAAAAAAAGCACAGGTCAGGCCCGCCAAAACGGGCTGGCCCGGTTTTGTGGCCCATTTCTGGCAGGCCCCACGGATTTTCAAAACTATTCCCCCCCCCCCCCCCCCCTTTAACGGCCATATTTCCCATTATTTCCCTAAATTCCACTTTTACCCCCCCCCCCCCCCTCACACCAATATAACGGCTAGTTTATGGGGTATTTTGGTCCAACTTAATTTTTCCAACTCTTTTAAGGTTTTTTTACACTTTTACCCTCCCCAACAGCTATAAACGGTTAGTTTTAAAGGGCATTTTGGTCTTTTGTGGACTTTCAAAAATTTATAAATTCACATCATTTCTTTCAAATTTTTTACATCAATCTTCTTACTCTCTTGTCTAAACATTCTACATTTCTACAAGCTTTGCTACTATTTTCCTCTCCAGCTACTGTTTTTGCTAATTATTACTCTCGTTTAGTAATTAGTACTCTTCCTAATTATTACTCTTATTTACTAATTACTACTCGTGCTAAATTCTAATTATTAGCTATTCCTCTTATTCATTTGTTACTCTATAATTATTTTGTTTACTAATTAGTAATTAGTGAATTCTTATTTATTAATTACTATTATCAAATTCTTTTTAATTACTAACTCTCTCCAATTTTGAATTACTAATTACTCTTATTCATTTATTACTCTTTAATTCTTTTTAATTGTCATTTTTAATTACTTATTACTGCTCTAGTTTTATTTTTCAAACTAGTAAAAAAGTTTAGCATCAAATATGGCTGGAATACTGAAGAAATTGAAGCGTGGATCATCATCACGAAAAACACCACCACCACGGCCATCACAAACACCAATCCAAGCACCACCACAACCATTCGTTCATGCACGAATGAGTACAAGATGTATGATAAATACCGAAGCCAATTGGGAGTTCAACCAAACATTCCAGATCTTGAATCACGCCTTCACAAGATACCCCGCATTATAGTCAAGGACGCAGCTCAGTTGGCGAAGCTACTACTCCGTGGCATAATGTTAACCCGATGAGCGGTCGTGATAGAGAAGGGCCAAGCAATCTTTCCGGTAATCAGCCAGAAGTCGAAAAGGTGAAAGAAAAATCGATAGTTGGAATCATTTTGATGAAATTACGATGGACGGTGCCCGAAAAGCTCGATATAAGTACTGTGCTATATTAATTTTCCACTGGTAGTGGAAATGGACATCTTAACAGGCATTACCCTATGTGTGCACCTCGACAAGGCCACGTCGAACCTAGCCAAACGCAATTATCTTTTGACGGTAAGTTATTTGTTTATAATCAGCGAGAGCAAAGAGACGATCTCGCTAAATTTGTTATTCACAATGAACAAGTCTTTAGTTTTGTCGATAATGCTAAGCACTCTAGATATATAAACACTTACGTGCAACCTTTGTACAAAAAAGTTCATAGAAACACAACTAGATCCGATGCACTCCGGCAGTATAATGCTGTTAAAGCACGCCTGATTGATTATTTTAATGATTTTGACAGTAAAGTTAGTCTTACTTCTGATATTTGGCAATCTCCGTTTACTTTTGTTAGTTATGTTTGTGTGACGGCCCATTTGATTGATTTATATTGGATTATGAACAAGAGAATCATCGCTTTCGAACTCTTTCCTTTTCCGCATGATGGAATTAACGTTGCTAGTATTATAATAAAATGTGTACCACATTTAAAGTAAAGAATAAGATTATGAGTATTAGTTTTTATAATGCTATTAACAATAGAGCTGCTGTTGCAGCTTTAAATGAGAGCCTCAAACCTGTACTTTCTGGTGAATTATTTCATGTTCATTGTGTTTGTCATATAATTAATTTAATTGTTCAAGATGGTTTAATTGCTACATGAGATATTCTTCTCAAAATGAGGGGTATGACAGCGTTTGTTAATAGTTCAGGTCGAATAACATAACAATTTAAAGCGTTGTGTGTTCAATATAATATGCCTCGCAGGAGACCAGTTACAGATATGGTCCATAGGTGGAACTCTACATATTATATGCTTTTACATATTCTGGCATACAAAGAAGTTTTTACGCATTTTCTACTAATTAACCTCGTTCCCAGCTGGCTTGCCAACTCTCACGGAATGGCAGATGGTTACATATCTAGCTGAATTTTTGGAGGTATTTTACACGTTTACCAATTTATTATATTTTACGTACTATCCCACCTCTCCTCTCGCTGTAATAGAAATTCTCAAGATGACTACAATGTTAACAAAATAGAGATATATAGGACCCTTTCTGGAAATAGAAAAAGTGATGGATAAAAAGTTTAATAAATATTGGAGTGAACTGCCTGTTATTTTTGCTGTGGCTACTTGTTTAGATCATAGGTTAAAGTTGCATGGTTTGAACGTCTCGATACAAGAGATCGAGATTAATGTGCTACCCAGAAGCGGACACAATCGAACTCACAGCAAAAGTGATTAAGACATTTGAGGAACTGTTCAACTTCTATCGTAATTCTGATGACGTGAGCGGGCGAGCTTCATCGTCGATTGCTGAGAGGTATTATGCGTCATACCTTAAGGGCTTTGAACATCTAGTAGCAAGACAACTACCAGGTGAATGTACTTCTAATTCGACAGGTTCGTCTACTTTTTCTTTTTTTAATGAGATTGGTGTATATTTCAATGCTGATCATTATTCTGATTTATCAATGCAAGAACAGATTAAATTTAATTTGTTAAATTTTTGAAAACAAAATCAAAACATGTATAAAACTTTATCTCAAATTACACGGGATATCCTGCCGGTGTAAGCCTCCACGGTTGCTTCAAAGTCGACATTTTCAGCGAGCGGGAGGGTTTTGGATGACAGGAGGAGTCGTCTTAACCCCGAGTCGCTCGAGCTATGTGTATGTTGGAAGGATTATCCTGATGCGAAATACCGCGAGCAAGATAGACTGATTGATGATAGAAAGAGCAGTGACTCGGACGTTGAAGTACTTCCGGATGATTAGATAATTTCTTGCTATTTTCCTTTTCTCAAGTTTTAAGAATAAATTTTTTCTAAAAATATAGTTTTTTTTTCATGTATATATATATATATATGTATATATATATATATATATATATATATATGTATATATATATATATGTATATATATATATATATATATACCTATATATATATATATATATGTATACCTATATATATATATACCTATATATATATATATATATATACACCTATATATATATATGTATATATATATATATATATACCTATATATATATATATAGGTATATATACATATATATATATATATGTATATGTATATATATACCTATATATATATATAGGTATATATATACCTATATATGTACATATGTATATATATATACCTATAGGGGCCCGATCCACACCCACCGGTGGAGAAAAAAATTTTCTCCACCCAACCGCTTGTAAGACAAGCGGTTGGGTACTGTGTCATTTTCTCGTGGGCCCCACCACAAAAAGCCCAACCGCATGTAAGAGAAGCGGTTGGGCATGATTATTTTTTTTGCATGGGCCCACCATAAAAAACCACCCCACCCAACCGCTTCTCTTATCCGCGGGTGGGCCAAATTTTTTTCTGCCCAACCGCTTCTCTTAGAAGCGGTTGGTAACCCCTTTTTTTTTTAACAATTTTTTAAACAACCAACCGCATATAAAAGAAGCGGTTGGTGGCTTTTATTTTGGGTGGCTCCCACACAAAAATTTTCAAATTTTTTGATTGGCTGACACAAAAAAAAAAAATCGAGCCAAGGCTGCCACGTGGCATCATCCGCGCCTGCCACGCGGCCCAACCGCGTGAAGGGGCGCCGGTTGGTGCCACGTGGCCTCCTCAGCGTCTGCCACGTGGCCCAACCGCGTGAAGAGACGCCGGTTGTTGCCGCGTGGCTTACACGCTGAAGAGGCCACGCGCGGGAAGGTGGGCCTGTTGGGGCGCCGGCGGTGCCACGTGGCCTCTTCAGCGTCTGCCACGTGGCCCAACCGCGTGAAGGGCCGCCGGTTGTTGCCCCGTGGGCTCGCCGCGCCTGCCACGGGTCCGCCCCGCGCCTGCCCCGTGGCCAAACGCGGGAAATTGCGCCTGTTGGTACGATGCGGTGCCACGTGGCCTCCTCAGCGTCTGCCACGTGGCCCAACCGCGTGAAGGGGCCCCGCGGGTTGCCTCTCCTTCTGCCACGTGGCGCCCCTCCCCCCACGCGCCTGATGGCTCCCCGTGACTCTGTCCTTCCTCCCCGTGACTGTCCTTTTTTGCAGTGGTTCCCGCCAGATTTTTTTTCTGCCACCACTCACGGGTTTTTTCTGCAGACACCAACCCTCTTTTTTCTTCTCTCTCCTTTTTCTTCTCTATTTATAATCCCCTCCCCCCAACCATTCTTCTCCACATTTCTGCTCTGCTCCGCATTTTTTCTCCACAAACCAAAAAATATTAGCGCTAGAAGAAGATCGGTGAATAATCGCTAGAAGATCGGTAGATTTTTCTTCAAATCCATCAAGTCACAACAAGTAAGTATTTTGAATTTCCCTATACATCAAGTCAGCGTATTACACTTAGCGTATTACATTTATAGCGATTCAAAATAGCGTATTACATTACATTTATAGACAGATTTTTCACGGATTTATAAAAAATAGCTAGAGCGAGATTTTGCCAAAGTACAAAAAAGAGACCCTAGTTATTCTGAAAGCATCTGTATCAGGTAAAAATTTCAGATGTTTCCAAGCACTGTAGAGGGGCTAACTGATACGGGGAACCGTGTACCTTCGCAGTCTAATTTAAAATACCAAGCTAGCGCGATTTCGCGCGAAACTTTTACGAGTACCCTAGGATGTTGGGAAGATCCATTCCCCAGGATTTCGCGCCATTCCGGAGCCGTTTGCTATTTTTTTGCCCGAACGGCCATTTCAGCGCTCGCCCTTTAATTAGACAGCTTTTGCACGGATTTATAAAAAATATCTAGAGCGAGATTTGGCCAAAGTGCAAAAAAGAGACCCTAGTTATTCTGAAAGCATCTGTATCAGGTAAAAATTTCAGATTTTTCCAAGCACTGTAGAGGGGCTAACTGCTACGGGGAACCGTGTACCTTCGCAGTCTAATTTAAAATACCAAGCTAGCGCGATTTCGCGCGAAACTTTTACGAGTACCCTAGGATGTTGGGAAGTTCCATTCCCAAGGAGTTCGCGCCATTCCGGAGCCGTTTGCTATTTTTTTGCCCGAACGGCCCTTTCAGCGCTCGCCCTTTAATTAGACAGCTTTTTCACGGATTTATAAAAAATAGCTAGAGCGTGATTTGGCCAAAGTGCAAAAAAGAGACCCTAGTTATTCTGAAAGCATCTGTATCAGGTACAAATTTCAGATGTTCCCAAGCACTGTAGAGGGGCTAACTGATACGGGGAACCGTGTACCTTCGCAGTCTAATTTAAAATACCAAGCTAGCGCGATTTCGCGCGAAACTTTTACGAGTACCCTAGGATGTTGGGAAGTTCCATTCCCCAGGATTTCGCGCCATTCCGGAGCCGTTTACTATTTTTTTTGCCCGAACGGCCATTTCAGCGCTCGCCCTTTAATTAGACAGCTTTTTCACGGATTTATAAAAAATATCTAGAGCGAGATTTGGCCAAAGTGCAAAAAAGAGACCCTAGTTATTCTGAAAGCATCTGTATCAGGTAAAAATTTCAGATTTTTCCAAGCACTGTAGAGGGGCTAACTGCTACGGGGAACCGTGTACCTTCGCAGTCTAATTTAAAATACCAAGCTAGCGCGATTTCGCGCGAAACTTTTACGAGTACCCTAGGATGTTGGGAAGTTCCATTCCCCAGGATTTCGCGCCATTCCGGAGCCGTTTGCTATTTTTTTGCCCGAACGGCCCTTTCAGCGCTCGCCCTTTAATTAGACAGCTTTTTCACGGATTTATAAAAAATAGCTAGAGCGTGATTTGGCCAAAGTGCAAAAAAGAGACCCTAGTTATTCTGAAAGCATCTGTATCAGGTAAAAATTTCAGATTTTCCCAAGCACTGTAGAGGGGCTAACTGATACGGGGAACCGTGTACCTTCGCAGTCTAATTTAAAATACCAAGCTAGCGCGATTTCGCGCGAAACTTTTACGAGTACCCTAGGATGTTGGGAAGTTCCATTCCCCAGGATTTCGCGCCATTCCGGAGCCGTTTACTATTTTTTTTGCCCGAACGGCCATTTCAGCGCTCGCCCTTTAATTAGACAGCTTTTTCACGGATTTATAAAAAATATCTAGAGCGAGATTTGGCCAAAGTGCAAAAAAGAGACCCTAGTTATTCTGAAAGCATCTGTATCAGGTAAAAATTTCAGATTTTTCCAAGCACTGTAGAGGGGCTAACTGCTACGGGGAACCGTGTACCTTCGCAGTCTAATTTAAAATACCAAGCTAGCGCGATTTCGCGCGAAACTTTTACGAGTACCCTAGGATGTTGGGAAGTTCCATTCCCCAGGATTTCGCGCCATTCCGGAGCCGTTTGCTATTTTTTTGCCCGAAGGGCCCTTTCAGCGCTCGCCCTTTAATTAGACAGCTTTTTCACGGATTTATAAAAAATAGCTAGAGCGTGATTTGGCCAAAGTGAAAAAAAGAGACCCTAGTTATTCTGAAAGCATCTGTATCAGGTAAAAATTTCAGATTTTTCCAAGCGCTGTAGAGGGGCTAACTGATACGGGGAACCGTGTACCTTCGCAGTCTAATTTAAAATACCAAGCTAGCGCGATTTCGCGCGAAACTTTTACGAGAACCCTAGGATGTTGGGAAAATACCAAGTTCCATTCCCAACATCCTAGGGTACTCGTAAAAGTTTCGCGCGAAATCGCGCTAGCTTGGTATTTTAAATTAGACTGCGAAGGTACACGGTTCCTCGTATCAGTTAGCCCCTCCAAAGTGCTTGGAAAAATCTGAACTTTTTTCCTGATACAGATGCTTTCAGAATAACTAGGGTCTCTTTTTTGCACTTTGGCCAAATCACGCTCTAGATATTTTTTATAAATCCGTGAAAAAGCTGTCTAATTAAAGGGCGAGCGCTGAAATGGCCGTTCGGGCAAAAAAATAGCAAACGGCTCCGGAATGGCGCGAAATCCTGGGGAATGGAACTTCCCAACATCCTAGGGTACTCGTAAAAGTTTCGCGCGAAATCGCGCTAGCTTGGTATTTTAAATTAGACTGCGAAGGTACACGGTTCCCCGTAGCAGTTAGCCCCTCTACAGTGCTTGGAAAAATCTGAACTTTTTACCTGATACAGATGCTTTCAGAATAACTAGGGTCTCTTTTTTGCACTTTGGCCAAATCTCGCTCTAGATATTTTTTATAAATCCGTGAAAAAGCTGTCTAATTAAAGGGCGAGCGCTGAAATGGCCGTTCGGGCAAAAAAATAGCAAACGGCTCCGGAATGGCGCGAAATCTTGGGGAATGGAACTTCCCAACATCCTAGGGTACTCGTAAAATTTTCGCGCGAAATCGCGCTAGCTTGGTATTTTAAATTAGACTGCGAAGGTACACGGTTCCCCGTATTAGTTAGCCCCTCTACAGCGCTTGGAAAATCTGAAATTTTTACCTGATACAGATGCTTTCAGAATAACTAGGGTCTCTTTTTTGCACTTTGGCCAAATCACGCTCTAGCTATTTTTTATAAATCCGTGAAAAAGCTGTCTAATTAAAGGGCGAGCGCTGAAAGGGCCGTTCGGGCAAAAAAATAGCAAACGGCTCCGGAATGGCGCGAAATCCTGGGGAATGGAACTTCCCAACATCCTAGGGTACTCGTAAAAGTTTCGCGCGAAATCGCGCTAGCTTGGTATTTTAAATTAGACTGCGAAGGTACACGGTTCCCCGTAGCAGTTAGCCCCTCTACAGTGCTTGGAAAAATCTGAAATTTTTACCTGATACAGATGCTTTCAGAATAACTAGGGTCTCTTTTTTGCACTTTGGCCAAATCTCGCTCTAGATATTTTTTATAAATCCGTGAAAAAGCTGTCTAATTAAAGGGCGAGCGCTGAAATGGCCGTTCGGGCAAAAAAATAGCAAACGGCTCCGGAATGGCGCGAAATCCTGGGAAATGGATCTTCCCAACATCCTAGGGTACTCGTAAAAGTTTCGCGCGAAATCGCGCTAGCTTGGTATTTTAAATTAGACTGCGAAGGTACACGGTTCCCCGTATCAGTTAGCCCCTCTACAGTGCTTGGAAACATCTGAAATTTTTACCTGATACAGATGCTTTCAGAATAACTAGGGTCTCTTTTTTGTACTTTGGCAAAATCTCGCTCTAGCTATTTTTTATAAATCCGTGAAAAATCTGTCTATAAATGTAATGTAATACGCTATTTTGAATCGCTATAAATGTAATACGCTAAGTGTAATACGCTGACTTGATGTATAAGGAAATTCAAAATACTTACTTGTTGTGACTTGATGGATTTGAAGAAAAATCTACCGATCTTCTAGCGATTATTCACCGATCTTCTTCTAGCGCTAATATTTTTTGGTTTGTGGAGAAAAAATGCGGAGCAGAGCAGAAATGTGGAGAAGAATGGTTGGGGGAGGGGATTATAAATAGAGAAGAAAAAGGAGGAGAGAAGAAAAAAGAGGGTTGGTGTCTGCAGAAAAAACCCGTGAGTGGTGGCAGAAAAAAAATTTGGCGGGAACCACTGCAAAAAAGGACAGTCACGGGGAGGAAGGACGGAGTCACGGGGAGCCATCAGGCGCGTGGGGGAGGGGCGCCACGTGGCAGAAGGAGAGGCAACCCGCGGGGCCCCTTCACGCGGTTGGGCCACGTGGCAGGAGCGGGGGAGGCCACGTGGCACCGCATCGTACCAACAGGCGCAATTTCCCGCGTTTGGCCACGTGGCAGGCGCGTGGTGGCCACGTGGCAGGCGCGTGGAGGCCACGCGGCAACAACCGGCGTCCCTTCACGCGGTTGGGCCACGTGGCAGACGCTGAAGAGGCCACGTGGCACCGCCGGCGCCCCAACAGGCCCACCTTCCCGCGCGTGGCCACGTGGCAGGCGCGTGGTGGCCACGTGGCAGGCGCGTGTAAGCCACGCGGCAACAACCGGCGTCTCTTCACGCGGTTGGGCCACGT
>JAVXUO010001685.1:60000-102270 GCA_033065855.1 Escallonia rubra
TTTGTTTTCAATTTTTTGTTCAGTTTTGAAAAGTGGAAAAGTTATTGCTATTCAACAGATAGTTTTAAATTGTTTCCCTTCAGTTTTATAAATCAGTTTTTAAAATTGGCCTGTTTTTTAAAACTCATTTTTAAACTTCTCATTATTTTTCAGTTTTGATTTTTGATTTTTGATTTTTTTTTAGAACCACCTTTTAACTTTTGTTTAAAACATATTATGTCTCTTCTTTCTTCAATCTTAATTATCAACACCTATCACTCAAGAACACTAAACCACCGACATTTTCAAGCACCATTACCATTACCATTACCATTGACCGCCGCCGTCAATGACCAATACCCCCGAAAATCAAACTACAAACACTACCAACTACCATAGCAACTGACCGCCAATATTCATCCATCACTGATCAACACACTCGAATGCTTAACTTGCCAACACTGCCAATCACCGTAGCCACTGATTGTCGTCACCACCACCAATGACCAATGCTCACAAATGTTGCCAACCACCATAGCCTCTGATAACTACAATCACTGACCAATACCACCGAACACCAAAGCCTCCACTATCCGTCGCCACCACGGCACCACTACTTACCTCTAAATCATCATTAGACCAACCACCATTGTCCCTACAAGAAGCACTTCTAAAAGATTTCATCTATCGATTTACCCTAATATCTTTAATTTGCGCAGGTAAATTCCGAGCCAATCAAATCATTCACCCAATCAAACTTTAATCAAAACAATGAAACCCTAATTCGCAAGCTAGCGTGTTACTGCCATAGCAGTAGTTGAACGATAACAAAGGATATGTGTTGGTCATGGTGGAAGCACTTTCAGTTGTTGAACATAGGATGTTAGAAGAAGCTGTAAAGTATTGGGAAATGAAAGAAAAGAGAAGGGAGGAAAAATAGGAGGGGGGAGTACAAACTAATTATGCAAAATTGTATCAAACAACACGTTAATTTTGTAAGAAAAGAAAAAGAGGTTTTGATTTGGATTTTTTTGAAAACAAAAATTGAAAACTGAAATGAATTTCACATACCAAATTCACATGTAATCACCTAAGAATTGCCATACCAAATAATTGTTAGAATGTTCACATTATAAGTTAGGTCAACACACTTACATCTTAAATACTCTAGTCATAAAACGAAACCACAAAACCTTCACGATTCAGCATTTTACTCTCTAACCGAAGTTGTGCCCAATCTCTGACACCAGAGATGTTATTATCCCTCCCTTCCCCGCCCCCCCCCCCCCCAAAAAAAAAAACAAAAACCGCAGTCTTCAAAGGAATTAAGGACTACAGTCGGAGATGTTCCGAAACTAGCCCTAAATCTCTGTAGACATTCATAGAACTTCTACATGAATCCAAACCACAAGGCGGGAGCACTATAATCTTTGAAATTATTACAACCAAAAATCTCCACCAATAATCAGCTAACGAACTTGAACGGAAAACATCTAAAGTGAATCTCCAGCAAAGAAAAACATGACAATAAAATTGACAACTCAAGTGACGTGGAGACTCCAAAAGCATGAGATTCATCCTTACTCGCCTGATGGCTCTTCGTCTGTGACAAAGAAAAAGAGCGAGTCAGCTAAAAAGCTAAGTAATTAAAAGCATGAAATATATCCCAATCACACAATGACTCCTCGTGTGTGACAAAGTAAAAAGCAAAGTAACCAGCCTACCTCTTAACTGCTTGTTGAATTACCAATTACAACGTTTTGTTAACCAAACAAATATAATCAAGTCAATCAGCCAAGCAAAATCTTCATATAACGCTTCCAGAAAAATACAGTTAGAGCTCAAAGGAATGCTAAGATAATGAATTGATGACATACACAACCAACTGCGACATTGCGGCCCTTATGTAGTCTAAGAGGTCCAGAATTATAGCAAACAGCACCCCTTGGTGGTTTAACAGAGTCCAGAGACGCTGTCCAGCTAATCTCTACGAGTACAAAATGTTATAAACGTTATAAAAGTCCAATGTTGCAAAATCCAACCCTACAACCAAGTAGAATAAAGAACACCTCTGGATCAGCATTCGACCGTCCATCCACAATGTTAGGTAAAAGTAGGTGGCGTCTGGTTTCTCCAATGTCTCTCTTAATGATGCAACACGACATGCAAGTACATACTCCTCTTACTTGTCACGTGAGTATATGCAACGACCTGGTCAACGGTCCCATTATAGGACAATCCCTTCCTAAAACAAGGGCTAACAAAGTACACGGTCTTATAAGGCCAGTATCATACCATCTCACATCCGATTTGGGATATCACAATCTCCCCTCTTTGTGCCTTAGCGACGATGTCTCAATCATACATAATACGGCATTTTCCTCTCTAGCCAATGTGGGATATACAAAGAACACCCTTCATTTGGCCCAACCAATGCGACACATCCGAACTTGCCTTCACTTCCCCCAACCCGATTGATAGTGCACCTCAAACTTTCGAGAGTCAGCTCCAATACCATTTGTAACAACGTGGTCTACGACCTCACCGCAGGTGATCTCATACTATTACACATCGCCGATGTCTGATAGCCAAGTATATGCTTATATCTACGCTTGTATTCTTTGGATAGAGATGGGTCATATACACACACATGCCCACGACAAGACCCTATTATAAAAAATAACAATCTTGTATATCTACCACCAAACCGTCAGCATAAACTTCCACTGCCACCCCACCTAATTACCACAGCTACAAGTAGAAATCACATAGCCTAATCAGCCACAAACCAAAGAATAAAACTAACCCATGATCAACCTAAACAGTAATTGACAAGGAAAACATATTAATTGACAATCTAGAGGATACCAACCTACAGGAAAACATATTAATTGACAAGGAAAGTAAATAGGAGACCAATGCTTGAATGTACAAGGTGTCTAGATATATGTAATTGCTGACGATGAAATCAAAAGAAACTTAAAGCAGCCATAAGTTATCCTAACCTAACAAACATCGCGTAGGATAACGTTTAATTATGACCATATCTCACATGTGAAACCAAGTCAAAAGACTTGGCAGTTGTGAGAATCCCACAAAGCTTATACGTTGATTTGTTAATTCTGTTTTCCCGACGTCAAATTGTATATGTAACACGCCTCCTCTTTTGAGTGGGCCAAAAACATGGAAAAATTAAGTCAAGGGATGTCAGTAAATAGCCCGTTGTTTCTAGAATGATTCTTCGTGGGCACTACCATTTGGGTTATTAACTGTCATCCATCCTCAACTTCGTTCTCTTCTCTTGCTTATTGTGCATCAATTTATGGCTCTGTGTTTTTAGTGTGATAATTTGTACCGAAGTCTTCCAAACACCTCTAAAAAGACACCAATTTCTCTTTTGCACGTCAAACTCCTTATTGGACTAATTTTCTAGATGGTTACCACCAAGATTTGTGTGTTCCAGCCTTAGCTGCATGTAGCGAGAATGGGGATGGTGGCAAGAGTGGGGGAGCGTAAGCACCTAGAAGAATCCGAGTTGGTAGTGGCTTCACTAAATAAATGTTATTTATATTTTAAGCAATCAACATTTGCAACATATACATTATAGGCATAGAATATGTGCACAAATACACATGAATTGTCGTTTATTTAAGATTTACCCAATGGCTCTATGTTTTTGTTCAGCAGAAAATCTAATATTATGTGTAATTCAGTATTATGCAATGAAGTACTCGCAAAAAGCTTGGCCACCCCACACCCATGTTTTATTTGATAAAAGAACTATGAAATACCCACTCCACGTGCTCTCTGCCCACCCGAGAAGTGACCACCCCAGTAAATTTAAGAACCAAGAAGTGTGGCTTTCTCTCTGCCCAGCGCTTGGTCTTTATCTTCCTTATAGAGAAATATCTAAAGCTACTTAATTTTGTGATCCTAACCCACTTGAGATCGCGCTTCCAACAAGCTCCCAAGTTGGCACAAATTCGAGAATCCCCAGGGAGATTCGTGGCCTACCATGTTAATCTTGCTACTAAGGTTTGATCCATGGTAGGGATCGACTTTATTGCAACATTCAGTTTGAAGATATCTTTCATTTGGGGGGAAAAAAAACACTTTTGAAAGGAGGCAACGACTTTTCACATATTTGCTATTCAAGGGCTTGTTTGATTTCTTTTCAAGTTCAGGCTGTAGATATTCCTTCGCTCTTTCCTAACCCAGCTTGAGGGGGAATATTAGATAATGTGATCACTAAAGATTATCATAGATAAGTTTATTGGGTTAAGATAATGTTTCCTAGCACATTTTTATGATTTTATCTTCTACACCAACATTCAAGTATTAACTTATGTTGCAAAGAAATTTAGGAGACCTTCTCGCAATTGGACATATCTGCAGAACGCACGAGACAAACAACAGGTTACCACGTCGAAGGGGTGTCCAACGGAGGGTCTTCGCTGCCTAATTCAGTTTCTGTACGAGGGAGAAAGCTATAAATAACAGAGTAAAGGGGTGTTTAGAGTATAAGAGCTTAACTTTGCTTGGACCTCGTAAAGATCTTTATATAGTTTATATAACGGAAATAATAAGGTTACCTACTTACGATAAGATTAGATTACCTCAACGGTGATCATCATAGGATTATAATACATGGTCCATATTTAAAGCCCCAGTCTTTCACGACCTCTAGGACATAGTAAAAGGACTATAATGCCCTTAGTCACATTCGACTATTATGGAGGACACATGGCCGGTGCTAATTGGTAGCATACTTTTATCTTATGAAGCACCAGTGTGGCACTTGGGGTGAAGCACCAGCACCAGATACGCATCCAATGCAGTGTGGGTGCGTGTCTTTTTTTTATTTATTTTTTTAATCTCTTAAATATCGGATGTGGCTCGGGTGCGTATCCGACCTGTGACCATTGGGCAGATCTGGGACCACCGGCGAAGGAGAAGGAAGGAGTTCTCACCGGCGACCCAAGGCGGCGTGCGGCATGCGATTTCAGAGAAGGAAGAAGAAGATTAGAAAATCCTATGAATAGGGAATACCAATGTTACCCATGTGGCTGGAAATTGATCAGATCTTTAAGTCGTTGACTTTTGACTTTTTGACAAAGTGTAACCACAAATTTGCTATTTCATGTTTAGTACCCACTTATTAACTTATCACTTAAATCAGCCCCAATACTTCAAACAAATAAAAGTAGTACACTTACAAACTTCTTTGTGTTTAGTTACACAATTCTCATATTTACAAAACAGTCCATTAAACTTAACAAACTCCCACTAATATGGTTGAAAACTTCAAAATTCACAAAGCAATTCACTAAACCTAACAAACTCTCACTACATTGGTTAGAATACTTATGTTTTTTTCCATATATCTATTACATATTAAGATTCAAATTGTTTAGAAATTCAATACTAGGTGTATATAGTTAAAAAAAATTTACAAAATTTGCTGTATCCTCACCGCACCCGTATCCTAAAATTTTCAAAAATTCCGTATCCGTGTATTTGCACCGGTGTCCGTGCTTCATAGCTTTTAACCTAATCATTTTGCCCCAACTCCCTTGTTGACAGAACTAAGGAGTAATCTCATTAGGTGCTTAACTTTAATTACACTTTTACCCTGGTGGGCAGCCAATTCGAAAATAAAAAACAAGCTAGTAAGGTACAAAATAAAAAACAAGCTAGTAAGGTACTCAAGAATATGTCAGTACCCCAGCAATTGATCCATTAATCAGATAGCCCACAAAGCAGTACGCCTACTATACTGGCCAAGCAAACGAAAGGCTAAGAGGCAGGTCTGCTCGGCAAGACGTCTGCTCGGCCTGACGGAGGGACTAAGCTTAAGGAGAAGGAGCACGTTTGCTCGGCTAACCATGCGAACAGTGAATCAAAGAGACATCTAAAGTTTTTTGTGATTAATCTGCACAGTTGAGGTCTTTTTTAAAGGGGGAGCGTAAGAGACAGACTCTCACTTCATTTCATTAGAAGAAACTAGTCACGTATAGAGGATTTGTTGAGAGGAAGGAAAGTGGTGGTCGGAGTTCCTTGAAGCTTAACGGGAGCTCAATTTTCCCCAGTTCGTCTCAACCTTCTTTGTAGAAAAATCGCTTACTCAAAATCATTCATTTTGATCTTTCACAATGCCTCAAAAGCAACTCGTCTCCTCTTTATGAGCCTAGTAGCTCACGATGGAAGGACAAAAAGAACATTTACTATGTTTAAGATTCTATTCGAATCCATGTTTGTCAACATTGATGACACGCGGTAACCAGTAATTCTACAGGATTTTCTTTTGCCAGACAACCGGCCTTGGCGACCCCGGTAAATGCACTTCCCATGTTTAGCTTGCAATACTATGCAAAGTTTGTGTCCCCGAGCAGTACTTACCACTTAGACAGGTGTCCCTCTAGAGATATGTGCGGCAATGGCTCAACTGTTCCCTTGGTTGAAGACATCGTTTTCCTTCAACTAATGAATCGCAATTTAGTGCACTCATGAATCTCAAGGTTCCCGTGAACAGCATTAGCTTAAAACATAACATCTCGGTGCAAAGAAAAATGACTTTTACCAAGATAAAAATGATGTCAACTGACCATCAAATCTTCTCCCCAGGCAAGAAAACAAATTCATAAGAGTGCATCAGTAGTGCGCAACTAAACAACCAAGGAAAAGGTATGGCAATGCTCTCAAGATTCAAAGACACACCAAAAAGTGAAAAAAGGGGCATGGTTTTTAATATTGTAAGTCATCGATATGCATTTTAGCAAACAATATTGCACATGTATAATAACAGTGCATACCCGAAAAGGACATTTTATTGCACACGTCTTACCATGCAAGTTTCAATACACGTCAAGTACCTTGAATATGTGATACACCTGATACACGATAAGTATGTTACAATCTGTGATAAAACCCTGTTCACAACCTATTCGGACCGCACCTCAGGGCCCGCTAAGGGACCCCTATTGCACGACACGTCACCCGCTCGTCAGTCAAAATTGCTCAACATCATTAGTCGGTCAAAGCGCTCCGTGCCTCGAGCATTAGGACGTCGATCAAACTCAAAGTGCAGATTCCCCCCGAGGGGTCAGGGGGTCGGCCACCCCCCTGAGAAGGGGGTCGGCCACCCCCCTGAGAAGGGGGTCGGCCACCCTCCTTGGAAGGGGGTCGGCCACCCCTGTCTTTGGGGGAGGGAACCTGCTTGCCGCTGCTATCATCTCACTCAACGCATTCTGCAATGCTCACTCATCACCAGTGGTCGCGTGACGCCCGTTGTCGCCCGCACATCGTTGCCGCAACAACCGTCACGCACGGACGCGCATCGGCATCTTGGTACCATTCCGCGACACTCGTCGCCGCTCCGGCCCTCGCGGCGGGATGGGCTCACAACCCTAAGGCCCTCGCCGGCACACTCAACCTGGGGCTCCGGCCCTCGCCAGCACAATCGGCCGACGGGTTCTGGCCCTCGCAGCGGGATGGGCTCACAACCCTAAAGCCCTCGCCGGCACAATCACCCGACGGACTCACTAGGGGCTCTGCTCGTAGTGCTCCGGCACGAGGACCCCTCGCCACAGACTCTGAGCATTGAGTTGTGAGCATGGCCGCTCATGTTACCATTGATCATCGACACCGCCAGGGCAATGACCCCCGGGTCACTCCGGGACGGGAGCAGGTCCTTGGAGGGCATCGCGCCTAGTCCGCCTGGCAGTTGGCTACAGAGGCAACCCTCACCACTGTTAGGTTCTCTGCGCGTCTCTTGACGCACCTTGTGGGATTCAGTAAGGGCTTAGACCGGTGGCTGGGGAAACGGGCTACTCTGATCATGCTACCGCGGTATGGTCAGTCTCATCAGACAGGCAGAGAGATGCTGCAAGGGCAGGGCAGCACAAACTCGGGGACCGGCAGTCCGACGGAGAATCGATATTTGTGGACCCCCCTGGTGACGTGTCACTCCTAGGGGACGACACGTGTCAGCTGATGACACAGGCGTACTTTTGCCTATAAATAGTGGACTCTGGAGCTCATTAAAGGGACCTCTCTCTCATTTGACATTTTCACTTTCTCTCTCTAAAACTTATTCTCTCTGGATTTCTAGTGAGAGAAATACATTTGGACTCCTGACATCGGACCCTTGACGCTGCACCCTTGACTCGAACTGTCGACCGCCGGCCCTGTTCGTCGTCACCCTGCCTGCACGGCGCTGCCAGCCCTCGCGACCTGTCTGGGGAGCCTTGCTCTCAGCCTTTACTCCATCCTTGATGTCTCCCACTTTGCCTACTTGGAAGCTGATTCAGACTGCATCCTTTGTGGCACCTCTACGTGGCAACGAACCCTCTTTCCTTGGCAACAAACCCTATCAGTCAAATTTTCTGATAAAAACCTAGCAGTCAAATCCTCCTATTTTCCGCACCAACAACCTAAGTTATTTGTAGCCAGACACTCGCTAGGAGTAACCTAACACATAGCACTCGTCCTCCCTTCTACTAAGAAGAAATCTATAGCCTATGAAGCACATATACGGGTCCGGCTACGCCGATACGGCATTTTAAAATAACACAGGATATGGGTGCGACTAGGATAAAGCAATTTTTTATAATTTTAAATAATTAATATTTGTTTTTTATAATTTTAAATAATTGATATTTGCTTTTGAAAAATACATAAACACACATATACATATACATATACATATATGTTTAATAATGAGTCATTTAGTCATTTGTAGAACAAATTCAAAATCCATACAACTACACATGCACACGTGAACTACCAAAGGCCACAAGTGACAAAGCCCCACAAATGAAAGTTGAGCCAAAAGATCAAGACAGAAAGTCAGAAAAGACTCTAGTGAAGGAAGAGAGAGTCGGTAGCAGCCGTTGCCGCCGTGTTCACTGTCGCCGAAGGTCTTCTTCTGCTTCTTCTCTTTTTCTCTTAGGTTATGCCGAAAAGGTGGGAGCAGTTTGATGGCCATCGACGCTGCCTCCAGTCGGTGGCCGCTGCTTCCTCCTCTCTCTCCTCTCAAACTCTTCGCCGGTGGTCGTCGGTGGTTTTGGGTGGTCGCCGGAATCTCTGTGGTCGCGGGTGGCTACTTCGCCTCCACTACCAATGCTCTCTCCCAGAGTCCCTCTCTTCGATCCGTTCTCTCTCCCTGATCTGTTGATTTAGGGATTTTAAGTAAATGCTTCGGTATATATAATTTGGCCCCCCTAAATTTGTGTTTTCATCCCATAAATATGCGATACGTACCCGGTCCGTATCGGAGCCGCACCCGAGCCACACCAGGTATTAAAAAAATTAAAATCATCAATGTTGGACACGCACCCGCGCCGCACCAGACGCACACCCGTGCCGGTGCTTCATCCTCAGTGCCGCACCTGTGCTTCATAGTCTATGGCTAACTTTAGACCCAGTACTAAGGTAACACAATGTAAGTCTCTTTTTCAAAAGATAACGTGTATGCTATCATCACAACACAGGTAACTACAAAGTTTAGAATATCTTCTCCAGATTTATCCCCATCTCCAAAATCAAATCCTCTATGTACCCTCTCAAAGCCTCCGCTAGTTCTTGAGAGTTGAGACATGTCAATTTAAATGCCCTACTACTAAAAACTTCTCACAGGACGCAGGTGTTAATGAACACATATCCTCCCAAAAATCTTTTTTCTATAAACGACTCATCTCCTATAATTAGTTTAACTAACATAGTAGTATCATCCTTCCTCTTAATTTCAACAAATTTCTCAAGCTTCTATGTACTATGATTCCTACACCATTTTTATCCGAACCTTACTAGTGCCCCACAACTTAAAACATGCCCCCTTGCCTCCCTAGGCTTCTAGTCTCTCCTGAAGACGCTATGGTCGTAATGTGATACGCTGGTCCACCACAACTTTAAACATGTCCAATTACCTCCCTGGGCTTCTAGTCTCTCCTAAAGACACTACATTTACAATGCGATCCGGTATGCAGATTCCCAATGATATTTTTTCCCAAAATTTGGGCTTCTCGTCATTCAAACTCATATCATTCTGTATTTGCTATTTATTTTGTTTAAGGTGGTGTTTTCTGTTATAGTTGGATTTTTGAATGTTTAAATGCGGTTTCCTATAATACTAAAGACACAAAGGCATGGAATAATATGATACAGATACAAGACAATACAGACATCCAAGCTGAAATATTGACACGGTGTGTGAGTCGAGTTAAGAATCATGACGAAATTACTGGCATGCAATAGTAAAGGCTTGTAAAATGGTAATAGAGAAATTCACAATTAATCAAAACTTGACATGTAACAGTAAGAGGTGAGTAAAAAGAACTTACCAAACTAAACCAGCACATCACCGCCCATCAGCTCGTCAAAGTGCTTCACGTTTCCACACACATTGCACTCCATTCCACTAATAGGAGTGGCACCCGACGAAGGAGGCAGTGGAGCCAATGTGCCCCAGCAGTTGTTTCTGTTGCACATGTATGTCAGGAAGAAATAGGCGTGCGGGAAATCAGAGTCTTCAGTGGCAGCTGGGTCCCCACTATCATAATCATCCGTATTTTCGTCAAAGTCCTCATCCATGGCCTCGTTTAAATCTCCATTAGAGCCCATTATCTCCTCCTCATCATCGTTGTCAGACCAATTAGCCTCCACCTTGCAGCGGTCGCACTCGCAGATGAAACCATAATCTTCCCTCAGCCGGCGTTGCCTGTCGGAATACTTGAGGTTGACAGGGAAATAGCTCAAACAAATTTCCCTTCCTTGAGGAACATCGTGAATCGCCCGGACGATGATGTCAGTGTTGTGGTCAGCGTCAGGGTGGTCAGCGTCGACATAATCGAACCTGCATGCATTGGGGAGGCAATCGTGATTGAAGAAAGAGGCCCTGGGATAGATACCGTAGGCCCGCACGGATCTCTCCCTCTCCTCGGCAAAGGGCTCCATCAAGCCGAAGGCGTTGAGCTTGTCCTTGGCCAGCAGAGCCGCCGTCAGTTCCAAGGAGCTGTGAGGCGGTGGGGAGAGAGAAGAGATGAGCGAATGCAGGAAGATGGCGGCGTGGTTGTCGGCCGCGGCTTACAGACACTCGCCCTGAAGGGAGAGCAGAGTCCGGAAGGCGGGAGGGGAGATGACGGAGAGATTGTAGGCGGCGACGAGGTAACGGGCTTGGACTTGGCGGTCATGTTGGAGGAGGGGAGAAGGGCAGGCTCGGAGGCGAGTCAGGGCTTGGCAGACCCAAGGGGAATGGGACGAGGCGAGAGCGGTGGTTTGGCAACGAGGGCTGCAGAAGAGCACCTGATTCTGAGCCTGATTATCGGGGCAGGTAGGGCAAGAAAGAAGGGTGGCTGAGGAGGAAGGAGGCGGTAAAGACCTGAAGCAATTAGCGCGATAGCAGTAGGAGATATGGTGGTATTGTCCAGGTGGTGGTGGAATCATAAAAGGAAGAGCAGAGTAGACAAGGATTGGGGAGTCCCTGAGGAGGAGTTCACCAGCTCTGAGCGGCTGTGAGGCAACCAGTGCCCTTCCCTTCCCTTCTATTTCGCTCACCCCGATTAGGGCTGTCGCTGCCGCTGCCGCTGCTGCTCCTCCACCTCCCGCCGCTATTGAAGACATCTTACCAAGAGTGCTTATGTATGTGCGGTAATTGCTAATTTATACCAACCCCCTTTCTTTTTCTCGTTTTATTTTCCTTTTTTTCCCTCGGAAGTTAAGTTTGATTCAAATTCCTTTTTTCCCCTTGAAAGTTAAGTTTGATTCAAATTGAAAGCACGCGCAATACATGCAGTTCAGTTGGACTCATTTGACAAGACTGATAGATGATGTGGTTCTCTTTTAGTTATAGGTAGATGAAATTGTCCTTATAAAAATTTGTGTATAATATTAAAAGTACTGTCGCGGCTAGCCTTTTGAGGGACAAATTATGTAATATATTCATATTAGGGTCATAAACTGAGTTGTTACAAATGAGACTATATCGGATTATCCAGTCAGGTTGTCGAAAGTTGGGAAAACAAAGGCAAGTCGAAGTATATCCCTCATCAAGAGGATGGTTAGGCAACAAAGGATAAGCCAATTATATCCGGTTAGCTAAGGAAGAAGAATGTTGACTATGTGTTGTTAAACCTTAGCAACGATGCCAAGGCATATAAAATGGAAATTGTGATATCCCACAACGGACGTGAGATAGCATGCAATTGCTCTTATAAAACAATGTTTATGGTTTTAAAAGTACCAATTTTGACTAGCCCTTTGATGGGGGCATTGCCCTGTGCTGAATTCATGGACCAAATCGTCACAATAGCAGCCATCGTCAGAGATATAGTACATACATTTTGGTGGCGGTGGACGGAGGGAGAGAAGTTGAGAGAGGATCAAAAGATAGAGTCGGATGGAAGTCGGAAGCAAAATGACAATTTTCCCGTGAAGTAAAGCCATAAACGAGACAATTGCACAAATATTTTAGGATCGGTAAGGTTAAAATTAAGTTCAATATTTTGATAAAATGTTGATAAATACTAGTAAAATAATCTACAATTAAATATATATATATATATATATATATATATATATACATATATGGGGTTAACGAATATACTACTAGCCTTAGGCAACTTGCCTAAGGCTAGAGAGGAACACGACGTAGGTTGGCCATTATTTAAGAGTTTTTTCTTTAAATAATACATATTTAATACTTAATTACCAAAATACACTATTTTCAAACTTATTTACCCGCATACCACATTTTGGGAAATCGTGGTTTGAAACCACGTTTTCAAGGTAGAAATCGCTGTTTGAAACAGCGATTTCTGCCTTGTAAACGTGGTTTCAAACTACGATTTCTACTTTAAGGTTGAAAACGTGGTTTCAAACCACGATTTTCCAAAATGTGGTATGCGGGTAAATAAGTTTGAAAATGATGTATTTTGGTAATTAAGTATTAAATATGTATTATTTAGGGAAAAAACTCATTATTTAAAGCTCCTTTTTTTTTCTCTCTCCCTGTCAAACATACCTTCCTCTCCTTCGTCAGATCTGCAACGCTAGCGGCCCATCGCCGGCAACTCCGTCGCCGGCCAACCTCCACACCGGCCAACCTCCATCGTCGGCGCCCACACATCAACAACTAGCTAGCGCCCACGCCATAAGCAACCATTGCTTGCCCTCTCTCCTCTCGCCACCACTTACTCCGTCGCCGGCGACACCGACCACTGCAACATCGCCGAAACTACACCGGTTGCTGCGCAAGACCATCCACCACTTGCAACATTGCCGCAAGAAACCATTTTGTGGCGCCCACCGCCCAAAGTAAGAAATTTAATCATCCCTTACCACAGATATCTGCAAGTTATTTGAGAATCAAGTGAGTTCTTACGATCCCCACTCTTACGAAGTTCTGCATTTTATAATTAACCATTGTAGTTTTGTTCATATTTAATTAGCCATTGTAGTTTCATTTGAATTTCTATATGAATCTATTCTCCAACAATTGATCTGCATTCTGTATGTCTTTGAATGCTAAGAGATTCTTCCTTTGGCTAAAAGAGCTTTAGATGTCACTTCTGAGCCATTGTAGTTTCATTTGAATGCTAAGAAATTCTTAAGTTTCTGCCTCATGCTATTGGTTTTGGTGCTCAACTTCTCTCAAATAGCTGCACAAACAAGTTCACCTGATAGTGAGAAGTGATGCCCCAAAATTTGTTTGGTTTTACTTTTGTAGCCCATTTTCACCCGATTTCCCCAAGAAGTTAGTGATGAACTGTTTTTATACAGTACTCTTGCTTCTATGAATAGTTTTGTTTTGCAAAACTTGGATGATGAAAACAGAAAATTTACTTTACACAAGTGGCACGACTGTAGCTTCGGTTTTTCGTTTTCCTTTTAAAGATAGACGATGAATGTTCATCGCGCATATGGATCTTATTAGGTGTTCTTGTGCAACGGAGGTCTCGATTTCCTTTTCTAACTTGTTGCATATATATATCAACAAAGATTTGACAACAAAGAGATTTGAGAAGAGATTTTCTTTGCTAAAAAGTAACAGTCGTCTCCGAAAAGTAGTATTGGAACACTTATGATCAGCTGTTGCTTGCTATTTGCTCAGACCATGTTCATGTTGAATTTTGTTTAGCTGAAATACTAACCATATCATTCATGGTCCTGCTTTTCCCAGGAAGAAATTTGACTGAAGCAGATGATACGGTGAGGGCAGATCCTTTTGATAACCTGAAGAAGTACAGAGGAGGATATGATATCACAAACAAGCATTACTGGAGTGTAAGTTCCCCCCCCCCCCCCTCTCTCTCTCTCTCTCTCTCTCTCTTCTTGTCCTCACTTCTCCCCACTTCCAACTCTATGCCTTTGAATGCAAAAGCTGAACTGCTTTTTATGGTCTACGTACAATCTTGTGCAGTCAAAATTTTTTACAGGAATACACGGATATGTCATTGGGGTGCTGTGGCTTCTGTGTGGTTTGGTATACGCAGGGTTCCATCTGGCAACTATAGGACACAGTAATGATAAAAACAGAAAGATGAAACACAGATCTCTATGTCAAATGCAATGCTATATCTGGCCTATTCTTCTGGCAATCTTCTTCACAGTTTTAGCGATGCAAGTCTCTGTAGTACCTATCTCGCTAAAAAGTACAGCCCTACTAATTCTATGGGGACATGTATCTGCAGACATTGCTTATTTGTATCTACAGACATTGCTTATTTTTCTTTTGCTAATAGTGGTTTTCTTGATATACGAACTTATTATGGTATTTGTCCAACATGTTCACAGAGATTTAGCAAGAAAAACAGAGAGGAAATTGTTTGTGTTGTTGAAGAATGGGAGAATGCAGACAGTCCTTTACTACCACTCCCCAAGGGAGTTGTTCGTACCTTATCTTCCCACTTTCCCAGTTCGATAAAGTATGAAGTTGTCTCTCTATTTTTTGTTGGAGGCTATACTATGTATTAGTGTTCTGGGGCTCGAGTATAGTGTTTAGTAGAACAATTAGGACACATAGGGGATGGCAATGGAGTTTTATTCGTCATGGAAGTCACATCAAATACAACAACATCACCAAACTGCGCATACCAGTCCAAAAAACACTTCTGAGAGAACCATCTCTAGCCAAATCCGCAGAAAAATAATAACTATCATCCAACGCGGCCTTCTCTTGAAAATGTTTAATAATCCCATAACATTCTTTCCCTACATTATTTTTTCTTTCAACACGTATAATACTATAACATTGTCTTGGAGTTATGTCAGCTTCTTCGCTAGGCTTCATCACATTTACAACTCTAGTAATCTGAGAAGGCTTCAAGCCCTCATTGTTAAGGTCAGCCACAAGAGACTTGCATACATTTGTACGATGATACTTACTATGAGAACGATGCTTGATTACTTTTGAGGGAGTAGTAGTGAGGGGATGGTTGTGAATATCTTGAAACTTGTCAACAACCCACATTACAACTTTTTCGACAAAGTAACCTGCATCATTGCTTCACAACTGGTTCTCAAGTCCCTACGCCTTTTTTCATTCTCATTTAGTCTCTTATCATCCAGTTTCTTGAAGCCCTGCTTATTGCACACAAATTGCATCCTAAAAATTGCACCAGTGGCCCTAATCTTATGCGCATTGTGTTTACGAATACCAAAACCATTTAAAAGGGCATATTGATTGTAGAACTCATACGCTGCTTCTTGTGTATCAAATGTTTTTCCGTTTATGTGTTCACCGTTAAAATCCTCAAAATTTTTGTCAATCTCATTTTTTCTAGGTGTGTCAGCCTCATCATCGTAACGTGAAAAATTCCAAACGTCATAATCATCGGCCACAGCTACATCCTCGACAATGATATCATGAATATCATGATCAGTCAGATTCACACTCTCATCGACTTGCTCAATTGACTGAAAACTTTGTGAAATCACATGTGTACTTCCCGTGTCGGCCATATAATTGCACTGATTACTGTGATGAATCCTTGCGACGTGGTCGTGACAATTTGTTCCTTGCTGTGGCGGGTCAAAGAGAACCGGCAGTGTATGACATTCTTGATGATGGTGTGGTGGATAATTTGTGGCCGCCGTGGGTGGTATGTCGCCGACGTAAGAGGTCAGTGATTGAAAGAGCGGGGGAAGTGGCTGAATGGAGAGGTGCGTACTGTGGTTGTGTACGCTGGTTTGCAATGACGGGGATGTACGTAGTATCGCGGCAACGGCGGGTGGTGTTGTCTCCTGCCAAGAAGGATGGCCGGCGACCGAGTAGTGGTGGGTGATGGGTGGTCTGCGGCAGGCAGTGGTTGCTTATGGTGTGGGTGCTAGCTAGTTGTTGATGTGTGGGCGCCGGCGATTGGGCCCTGCCAGCGACTGGGCGGCGACGGGTTGTATATCAGATCTGGAGAGGAAGGAAGGCGGCAGATGGAAGTTGCCACAGAGATCACGGAAGACGGCCGGCGATGGAGGTTGGCCGGCGATGGGCCGCTAGCGTTGCAGATCTGACGAAGGAGAGGAAGGTATGTTTGACAGGGAGAGAAAAAAAAAGGAGCTTTAAATAATGGCAAAACTACGTCGTTTTACTCTCTAGCCTTAGGCAAGTTGCCTAAGGCTAGTAGTATATTCGTTAACCCCATATATGTATATATATATATATATATATATAATTTGTTTGAAAAATGATCTAGGTCTAATAATAAGCGAGCATAAGTTTAAGAGAGATGCAGATATAGCTCTAATGGGCTGAAATATTAGTTCGCATCAAGATTAGTATGGTGCTTTCAAAGAAAAACAAGGGTAGACGAATGCAAGGAAATATCATTGCGCTCAATTTGGCAAATAGCCATTTAAAGAGTTGAAAGCAAGATTAGCTCGATCAAAACGAAATTTGATTGTATTATCTAAGTTATGTAGGACATATGTTTTCCAAGTATGTAATATTACATTTTTATGATTTATTCAGTTTGAGACGAAAGACCTTCAGATTATTAGTGACAACTACCACAATGACGATTAATATTCCAAGTAAACAAAGCATTAAGTGCAAAGTCACCGACTAGAAATATAAAGCTCGTTAGTTCCATTGAAACATGTACATCAATCCAAAGTAAACATACGAGGATATAGATTTGAGCATTTTACTTTTATGATGAGTTTTACCATACATGAACAAGTTACTTTCTTGTGTTGCAACTGACTTTGAAAATAGCAAATACAACATTTTGAAAAACATGATATAATAAGATAATAAAAAAGCCTGTATCGCACATGTAATTATGGTAAAAAAACGCTCCAGTCGTTAAAGAATGTGATTAAAACCTGACGTTAAAACTTTCTATGGGGGTTTCATCTACTCTATGCATGATATTATTGCAACATTTTTATAGCAGCATCTCGAATTTATTTATTTGCCTTATTCTTTAGTTTTATTAAAAGGTAACCATATGCAGAGCTCATGAGTAGCCAAGAAGTGTGGTTATAAAAAAAAAACAAAGGAATGCTTAAATTTGTCATGCATTATGAATCTCGCTTGTGAACTCCTATTGGACCACCAAAGAGCCTCAACAAGAAGTTTACCGCATTCCTGTTTGCCGCGATCCTTGGCCTCCACAGATGGTGGATGCAGCGACATTCTCGTAACTGATTGGAACCATGCTACCATTGTCAACTCAATTCATAGCATGTAGTTTACAAGAGAGCAAAGCACAAATATTCATTTAGTCAGAAGAAGAAAAAAACGTTAGGAGGAATGACCTAAATTCGGGAAGAAAACAAAGCAACTATACCCAAATTCAGCAATTCAGTTGCACTACACAAATGAAATATCCATTATGATAAAAATGCATCTCGTTATAAAGTATCCATGAACCGCCTACTATCATATATATCTTCCAAACCTAAAGATTCTCTGGCCACCCAACAAATTCATAAGACGTACAAAATAATGGGAGCCCTAAGTTATAGAAACAGTTCGAGGGAGCATAATTCCCTAATTTCAATAGGAGGGGTATCTGGCGGTGAAAGACTACTAGCACCACGAAGGCCCAACTTTTCATGCAGCCAGTTCAATTTCAGGCCCTATTTCAAATCGATGCGTCAAAGCAAAATCCCAACATTAGAGTGAACTTCTCTATACTGGAACAATGCCACACATCATAGCTCTTGTAAGTACTATTGGTTATATCTTTCGGTGTTGAGGAACATCTATGGATCATGTTGGAACTTGTGTCACCTGCCACTTAAAGATATTAGCTACACTCAACTGTGTAAAGTGAGAAGCTGAATCCAAAGAAGTTGCTCTCGTTACCTTCGTCAGCTTTCCAATAAAAAGCACCTCCACTTCTCTGCGTAGGCTTTCCACATCGATTGCGTACTCTGCCTGTTCTTCCTCCACCATTAACTGCTGTAACTGCAACCTCATCCTCTCCAATGCCCCATCCAATCCACAAAAGTCTTTGAGAAGTAGAGCTTTAGTTGACCCGAGTTGTATAAGGTTCTTAATTGTGAAAAGGGCCTGTAACATATCACCAGCAAGACAACAAAATTAGCAAATTGAAACTTGCCAGATTCATAAGATGAGTAATTTGCAAATCCAACATCTAAATTAAAAAAGGGTCTCATAGTCACTCAATCTAAATCCACATTCAAAATGTGCAACGTTATTACAATGTTCTCGGCTTGGGGTTTTTAACCTTGTACGTATCTGAAAGTGTATGGTATGCGTGAACCACCAACCCTAAACCACCAACTACATGAAAGTCTGTTATCAGCAGAAAACCATATGACTGATGCTAAAGAACTACAGCAACACCTTTTCCTGTAGATCAAGGTCAGTTGATGCTATTAGATCAACCACAGACTTCAAGAAGGAGGGAGTGCTGAAAAACTGTAAATATGCTTCATTTCTAATCTCTAGTTGACACTCCACCAGATCAGCAACAAGAAACACAGCTTTCCTGCGTAGTCTGCTATCAATACTCGAGTTCCTCAAAATTTTCTACAAGACAAATCATTAATTCAGCTGCCAACCCACATAAATAACTCAATAGCATGCTATATACATTGCTCTTCTATTGGGTCACCTGAAGCATCACTTCTCCAGCTTCCGCATGAAACAATTGCTGGCCATCTAAGTTGTTTCTGATCAAGGCTGAAACAGCATATAATGCTTTTATGGCTTCTTCTGTAACACTAGATTTTACCATGATAAGTAGCCTCCCCAATGCCCCAAGTTCCAAGACCTGGGACCCACAAACCTTATACATCAGTCAATGCTACACTTAAAAGCAATCTAACAAAGTTTACGGGCAATGTACTTATGATAACACAAAGGAAAAGAATATATAGCTATAAATTTACAAAAATGCGAATTGCATACCTGCTTCTGAACGACAGGGTTGTTTTGAGTGGCTTTACCGAGAATCCATGCAGAAGTTGTCCTTATCCCTGGGTCAAGGTTATTCAGTTCTCCCATGACAACAGCAAGGCCCCCCAATTTGTGCAAGTCTGACACATATTACACCCATATAAGCTACTTATAGACCACGACAGCAGCATAGTATGAACGTAACTCAAAATTCATAGATTGCTCATCTAACTCATGACGCACATATTTGTCATGCAAAATACCTTCTGTGTTAGAAAGATTTGCAAGTGCATTACAGTAACGTGTAATGTGGTTAATCGCTTGGCTTGACAAACGAATACAAAAATAAGGGGTTCCAACTCTTTACTCATCTCATTGTATACTATAAGTGGATTTGGTTATGAACAGTGCAAAATTGAAGAAGTATATTGCTTGAACATTTCACACATGCCACAGCTCTCACAAAAGATGTATTAAATGGGACGCGTACAATTAAATTGCCCAACATATCCATAATGAGCACCTATCAACCTCTCCACAATTTCGTCGCATAGCACCAGATCAACTCGAATATATAGACGGCTTTCTTCCGCAGAAAGACCCATTGACCCCAGGAACATAGTCAGCAACTTTGCTCGGTGGGATCACATCAAATGACACTTCCACAATTCTCTAATACCAACTTTAACTATTGAATGTAATTGTTCAAACACAGCCTAGAGATTGTACAACAGCATTGAACAGTAGATAATGGGATCTGCCAATCTGTGAAAAAGTAGGGAATGGTTTGAGAACTTTACGCTTCATTTTGGATCTTGGAATCAGCAAAGACAAGGAAATTGAGAAAAAAGGACAGTTAAATTATTTTTATCCTGTTCAGTTGCATAGGAAACTATAATTCATGAAAACGCGGTCATTTGCCACTCCCGTGCTGATAGGAGCTCTTTGTATAATGGATTTCACATGCAAACTAGTTGATCAATTGGTCTCTGCACTTAACCTGGCAGCTGTTACTATCTATTACCCCCACCTCAGCAAGTCCCCTAAAGGCCAATGAAAAAGGTGCAGTACCTTGACACGTATATCTTAAGGCATCACCAAAATCTCGTCATTATTGTGATTATCTTTGTGTTGTCATGTTCAGCAAACAAAAGGACTTTCCAGGGACATATTTCAAGTTTCACATGGAACGTAGTAGGGGTGCTGTACCTGTAATCAAGGTAAAGTCCAGTATGGAGAGTCTGTGGACACGCGTGGACACGTATCTGATACTGTTTGTTTTTTTACGCATCAGTGATACGTAAGAAATACGAATGAATGCAACCAAAATTCAGAGAAAGGCATCTCATAAAATTGCAAAGTACCGGGGGACAAATGCTTAAAGATGGTAATTCAGTTCAAAAGTGGCAAACTGCACATACCAATTGCATTATCTATTGGCTCAACAAGTACCAAAAGGTCCTGTAGTGCACGATGACGATCTTCCATGGGCAGAGATGAATTTCTCAATTCATCTAGTGCAATTTGCATCAATTGTGCATCTGATGGCATTTTCAGTTTCTCCATCAGTTCCTATGTGAGCGCAAGGATAGCACAAAATAAACAATATCAGCATTAACATTTCTACACACACACAAACGAGAACGACAACAAGCAGACCAGCAGATTAACTTATAGCATAAGTCCGCAGAACTTAACCCAACTTGTGTATATTGAAGTGAAAGAAGTCAATCAGGTCCGAGCTAGACCATCCTTCAAACCTGAAGTGTTATGAAAAAAAAATATATGTCCAACCAACTTAGTTACTTTGAGCAACATAGTTCTTACCTTCATTTTTGCGTGGCGTTTCTTTAGCTCGTCTGAAGATAGACGCTGCACATCTTGTGCTGTTTCCTGTATTTTTACTGGGTCTGAATGGCCTGTTGATGCACAATAATGAACAGACAAAAATAAAGGCAATGAGTCAGTATAGCTGCAGTGAAGTGCAAAAAAAGGAAAACCTTTTAATGAAGGCAACAACATTGCAACTTAAAGCTTTTCATGCACAAAGAAGAATGACGGATTAAGTCTATTTTTTTAATTTCCGATGAGTATTCTATCAGGGCAATAGGCAACTGAAAAAGCTCAGCCACCATAAAATCGAGTTCAAGACCAAGTCTCATGATAAGTCTTTCGAATAAAGCATTAAGCAAGAGTTGATCACCACATTTTACACATGAAGCCTCTAATACTTGACATCTTTTCACACCATCTATTTGAACTATCATGTATCTAAATAAATGTTTACCGATGGATGCTTTTACTTTGAGATAAGTTAGAAAGACCATATTATTCGTGGATAGGAATTTGGCCTTAAGGTGATCAAAGCAAGTAACCAATACATATTTTTGCTTCACTTTGTGAGGGTGTGTAGGGCATGGGTTTCAATCCCACCTACAGTTCCTAGGAATTACTAAATTTGGAAAAAAAGGAGGAGGCACACTTCCTTAACAAAGAACACAAAAGCCAACACCAACCATGTTATGAGGCCTACAAGACATCACAACCAACTGTGAACAGAGAGCTGTTATCTATACATCTTCGACAGCATGCTCTTATAACTGCCCTAGAAAAGCTTAGCCCCAAGCCGTTTTATGCATAACCTCTGTCAATGAACAAATGGCTAAGGAAGCTTAAGCTGTTAACACGGTTACATCTCCCATTATCTCTTCCAAATCTGGTATCAGTAGTACAAGTCAATAAAGAGCAGCAGAGGAAGCTATAACAGCAGTCAGTCAGCATGAATCTGTAAAAAATGCAGAGCTAAAGAGAAAGCCCTAGTATAGGATTGTAGAATGAATGGGGTTTCAAAGAAGTTGGAAGAAACGGACTACAAGCAAATAGGTCATGGATGATCTTAATGACCAGATTCACTAGGGCAGTGCTTCGTCCATTGGTAGTTGTATTTGTACGTCTTAGGCGGCCCTCAAATGAGCTCCGGTAGTCCATTATACACAGCCCGCGTGCAAACCTTTTAATTTTGAAATCTATATAAGCCGGCAGAATCCAAGTCCACTCAGCAGAGGATTGCCCAATCCAATGCACTCAAAATTTAGAATGTGTTTTGGCAGACTTTTCAGTTTGTAATTTTAAGAAGATCATTAGGTCTCTAATAGATTGGCCTACCTATTGCCCACTGCAACATGCCATCCAGAGAAGAGAATCCACCGTGAAACTCGTCCTCATCATTCAACACCGCGGCAGCTGATTCGTCGGCTTCAGCCTTGCGCACCAGATCGCCCTCCTCTTTAGCGGTTGACCAAAATAGGCCTCCCGAAGCTGACTTATTCACACTTTCTGCCATCGCAGACATCCCCATCGCCAATACCACCCACGCCAAAATAACTAACCGCCACCGTTCCATCTGCAGATACATGGCAGTATGTCACAGACACCACTCTCGCTCTCCTGCACTGGTCGCGAGCGATGGCCAAGAAAAGGGGGAGGTGAGTCAGGTGACCAAAAAAACACAATTAGCGATTAGAAGAAAAAAAAAAAAACATAATTAGCTATATAAGAAAACAGAATACTGTCCCGAATTATATAATCGTTTGACTTTATCTTTCTTAATTTGAATAAAGGGAAAATTGCGTAAACCACCCTTGTGGTTTGGGCCTTTTGCAAAAAGACCCCTGCCGTTACAAAAGTTGCAAATGACCGCCTGAAGTAGCAAAAGTGTTGCAACTGTTAGACAAATCGTCTAAATTAACGGAGCGTGTTCGTCACGCTCTTGAAAAATGCATTTTGATAGATTTTGATACCTTAAAAAGACAAATATACCCTCATTTTCTTTTTTTACTCCTATTCAATTCCCAATTTCTCTCTAATCCAATCTAACCTTCACCACGCCCCATACACAGCCCATTTATGCCACCACCCACTGCACCACCACCGCCATGAACCCTTCCTCGCTGCCGCTAGGTCCATTTCCCCCCATCACGAACCTCACAGCAAAATCGATCTGCATCCCCACCGCAAACTTGATCTGCATCGCCACTCAATCCATTTCCCCCACTGCGAACCACTCCGTGAACTCGATCTGCATCGCCACATCGATCCATTTCTTCCCCCGCGATTGAGGCCCTTCATCGGCACAAGCCCACCCCCTAATTAGGGCCGGCGCAAGCAAACAGGTGAGGCAACCGGAAGAGGATGATGGATCGAGATGGTGGTGCCAGAGCAAGTATGGGGTTGATGACGGGGCTAGCGAGCAGCGACACTGGTCATGGTGGGTGGACATGGCTAGTGGTGAGCCAAACGGGGCTTGATTGAAACCGTAATTGCAGTTATAGGGTTTTTTTTCCCGCGAATGGTCCTGGTTTCAAATAGGCTAGGGTTTTGGTTATTGAATCAGGCTGGTGGCGGCGCAATTAGCTAGGGTTTATGGCGGTCAATTGGTGGAGCAGTTGGATAGGGTTAATGGCCGGCCGAGGGAGGGGGAAAAAGAGAGGGAGCGTCGATCACCGGCGAAGGCCGAGGTGCAGGCAGAATGACCATAGAAAGACCGGCGACCAAGACCGGGAACGGGTAGTAGATCCGGCGATGGGCATCATTCAAAAAAAAAATTAAATTAAAAAAACCCTAGATCTAAAATTAGGGCTTATATAGAGGGGCAATTTAGACAGTTCAACTATTCTGTTACAAAAATCATCAGTTGCAACACTTTTGCTACTTCAGGCGGTCATTTGCAACTTTTGTAATGGCAGGGGTCTTTTTGCAAAAGGCCCGAACCACAAGGGTGTTTACGCAATTTTCCCTTGAATAAATAATCAATTTTTTTTAACAGAGCTGATCAATTTTTTTTAACCGGAAGGAGTATAGCTTAGGGTTGTCACTACATATATATATATATATGACACAATGTGCAATAGTTTATCAATCTACGCGCGCACGCGCACACACACACATATATATATATATATATATATATATATATATATATATATATATTGACAGATCCCTATCTATCAGTTGAAAAATCCTTATTTCTCCAACTATCATCTGGGGCTAAAATTGAATTTAAATGTCAAGTTTGATATGATGATAACATTCCGGCTAACTTATATTTGTAAACGCATGACTAACTTATTTTTCTACAATTTAAGACTCATTTTACCGAATGTGACAATAAAGAATTACGCGTGATGCTTGAATTTTTTTACAAAATTGATATTACTAACTAGAATTTTGCACGCGCATCGCGTGTACCATGCGTTTAAAGAGGATGGGCCTTTTGACGTAACACCTTATTTAGTGTTACACAACTACTTATATTGAATAGTGATAAGTGATATTCTAATTTTTTTTAAGAAGTGTCACAAAATAAAATTCTTAAATAGTGAATAACTAACTATAAGGACATGTTTGGTCTTCATAATTTAAATTAATTCCAAAACCCAATTTTGATATTACCAAAATATCATATTGCTAACTTATCTTTGCACATGCATGGTGTGTCCACGAAAGCTAGTGCTATATACAAAGAGAACATCCTTTTGACATTACACAACTACCGATGTAGAACAGCGACACTTGATACTGTGAGAAAATTCTTAAAAAGTTATTCAAAACAAAAATATTAAATATAAAGTTACTCAAAGATATATTTAGTTTTCACATTTTAAACTTTTTTTATAATTTTTTTATAATAAGAGAATAACACTGATAATTAAAAGGGTTACAGAGTTGCCCAACGGTGAGTAAAGGTCACGACATTCCCGTGACTCTGTGTATACACGACAACAAAGGTTAGAAACTAACAACGAACCTATAAACTCAAAATCAATTACAATTAAATTAAAGCAGAACATATTTTACACTTTAGATTAACTTTAAGTAATAAGCATTAGTCTAAAGGTTATAAACACACCTAGTATACTAAAAAGAATACTATAAAATAATAGTACCATTTGAGCAGAAAATCGAAAAACAAACGCGCGACCCCAAAACTGAAACAACCCTCTATGGAGGCGCTAACACACATATTTTCAATAAGACAAATTTGTAATCTTCCCCTATCTCATACCAAAACCGGACCAAACAATCTATATACCCATAAGGAATGCATACACATTTTAAACTTATATATCATACTTATTTTTTTTTATAAATTATAAATTTATTTTTACACGCGTATAGCGTTGTTACTTATAATAGGGTTAAATAGTTAATGACCCCCTCTACTTTATATGCTATGAGATTTGCCCACCTCCATTTCAAACTTAAGCAATAAACTTCCCCACAGTTACCGAATCTGGGCACAGTTGATGGAAAACATCCAACTTAACTGTGTTTTCTTGGAAGGAAACATATGACATCCAAAATGTATTTTTTTAAGACCAAAATGACCTTCTACTCACAAACTCCATTCATTACCCTAATTTTCTTTCCTAACAGCTTCCAGCAGCCTTTTTGCTTCCTCTACCAACCTCCCAACTACATTTGGGTTCTCTACTCACATATCTTTGCCATAATGGATCACAATGACATGCCAGAACAAGGAATCAACATACGGCGAGACGGCACCTACAAGGGTGCTTCCAATTGCAGTGGCGTTGACTGGATCGGTGGCATCGAGGTGGTGCGTATCTCGATGGCGGCGATTGGGAGGGGCTGATGGTCGGAGGTCCTTGACGGCGGCCGGCAATTGGATCTGGACCAGCGGCGGACTTGGTTATGCTGGAATTTGGGCAAAAACTTAACTGACGTCTGTTGCAGTGGACCGATCTGGACGAATGAGTGACGGCTGGACATCGATCCGTGCACCTGGTCAGAATACTGGCGATGCTAGTACTGGCTGTGACGCGTGCGTCGTCTGGGCTGGTAACTGTGGCCACTGACGGCAGTGCTTCACTCGGCCATCTCCAAAGTTCTTATCTCTCTCTTTTTTTGAGTTTGATTGTTGTTTCCGATGTGTGGCTGATTCGGCAGCTTAGCGGTGACGGTGGTGTTGGCAGTGATGGCCCCGTCTGACGCCGATGGCTGTGATGGTGCACCAATCGATCGGCACAAAACTGCTCGGTAGAGATATGTGGGTAGGGTTTGGTTAAAGGTAATGAGAACGCAAGATGAAAAATATGAAGGCGTTAGTCTCTGGTTTTGAGAGAAGATGAAAGGGGAGAAGGCAGAGAAATCGAGAGGCTTTGGGCAGAGATTTACGACAAAATTAACAGGATATATCAAAAGCATAAAAATGACATTTGACATAGATCTATTACGTTGCGTTAGTCTCTGGTTTTGAGAGAAGATGAAAGGGGAGAAGGCAGAGAAATCGAGAGGCTTTGGGCAGAGATTTACGACAAAATTAACAGGATATATGAGAAGCATAAAAATGACATTTGACATAGATCTATTACGTTGCGTTAACTCTGGAGGGAGGGGGAGTTTAGTGCGTAAATTTGAAGTGAAAAGGGTAAATCGCACGACGTGTAAAATAGAAGGGGCTATTAACTATTTCACCCCTGGTAATATTTCTTCCGTGTAGAAGTGTGGATAAGCCACGCCACGCGTTTGTCGTATACGTATTAGTTGTACGACGTGCCTCTCCGTCAAAGAAACGGAAAGAAAAACACAGAAGTTTGTAGACCCAAACAAAAGCCTGCTTGTCGATCAGAGAATTGAACAACTTCTGCGTGTTGGGTGTTGGGTGTTGGGAGATGGCTCTGAATCCGCAGCTCTTTCCAAACGGGATGCCCGTCCCTTTTGTCAACGAGATGTTCGTCTTGGCCAGGGACGGTGTCGAGTTTGAGATTGACAAGATCCCCGGGTTAGTATCTATACGTCTGTCTTCGTTTTAGATTTGGCTTGCTTTATTTTATCTGTAATCAATTCTTTCATATTCGCGTGTTGACCTTTCGGTTCAGGATTTCTTATACGTTCATTTGGCGCGTGTTCCCAAGTAAATTAGGGGATTTGTAATTGCATCATTTAAATTTGGTGATCCATGTTATTCTAATTCCGACTACCATACTCTTGACCGTACAGCCTTGGATTGAGGCGTCTTGTGGTGATATGTGTTTGTCATGAGAGTTTTTCTAGTTTTCGACTTCTATTTGCCATATGCACTGTTAAATTGTATGCTCTCTTTGTTTTTTGCATCAAAGTGACTGTTGGCTTTTGCTTTCAGAGTTGATGGAGGAAAGTTTAAAGCAAAGGGAACAATCTACTTGTCCAACATTCGCATGGTTTTTGTTGCAAATAAGCCTGGTGGAAGTTTCACTGCTTTTGATATGCCCATGGTACAAAACTTTTGTTCCTTGGTATCATGTGCTTTTCTTAGCTGTAATTGTTGGTTTTAGAAACTAGAAGTATTAACGAATGCTCCGTTATACATGTCTGGATCTTCTCCCTTCCCCTCCATTGCCTTTTGTTTGGTCTTTTGTATAGTGAAGCCTACAAGGTGAGCCACCAACTTATCATCTCGGTAGAGAGCTAAATGATAAAAAGGTGCTAATTCTTTGCCAACATATCATCAGGAAAAAAGAGGCCACTTTTGGGCTTGTGTTTGTTTCCTTGGCACCAACATGACTGGATCTGCATTCTAGGTTATACTTTCGTCGTCGTGTTTTAGAAGAATTCTGTGGAAAGCAAGCATTAAGCAGATGCCAGTATTAACCCTTTAATCAGCTTTCTCAATCGAGCCATGAAATTTATACTACAGTGTTTGATCTTGCAAGTGCAGTATATGTTATCTATAAACAAGGGGAAGTCGTTTGGATACTCTCAGATGAAATGAATAAGTAACCTTTTATTTTTTGTCGTCTTATAACGATGAAAGGAGCGAGTTAAAAATAAATGCGTGCAAGTATTAAAATTATTGATAATTTCAATGTGGGTTCTTATAATTTGAAATGTTATAGCCCGCAAAATTATTTTGAGATGTTACGGTTTCTTGTTGTTGGAGATTTGAGTGAATGTGCACTTTAATAGCAGGTAGTAAATAATCCTGCCTTCACAGTAGTGCTTTATGTTTTTCGTTTTCCCCTTCCTACCTATGATACTAGTTGGATGGGTGAAAGAGTCTCAGGAAAATTTCTTGTTCTTTTCACTTTATTTTGCTAGAGTTCTGCACATGCTTTAGTGTGTTGTTGTTGTCGCTAGGATCGTCTTTTCACTTTTTACTGATCTATATCTTCCTTTTGTAGCTTTACGTGCATGCGGAGAAATTTAACCAACCCATATTTTTTTGCAACAATATTTCTGGACACGTGGAACCTGTAAGTACATGTTAAAAATATTATGGATTTTCACTTGAGTGATATGGCTAGTTTGAGTTGGGGGCTGATCTCAATCATGGCCATCTTCAGGTAGTTCCAGATGACCAGAACAGGGCCTTGTACTCCACTCACTCATTCAAGATTCTGTTCAAGGAGGGGGGGTGTGGAACATTTGTTCCTCTGTTCTTCAACCTGATTAGATCTGTAAGACGATATAATGAACAGACTGTTTCTGGAGCAGAGGCTCGTGTAGATCCTTTGCAGGCAGCACAAACTCCCGTTGATGAAATGATGCGACATGCGTATGTGATATTCGTGCTCTTTATCTTTCCCGCTGCAAGGGAGTAGTGGGGGTGGGGAGGAATAGTTACCATTTAAAAAGTTTGTGGTATGTGATGATTTTCATGTAATTTTGCAGATACGTCGATCCCAATGACCCAACAAGAATTTTCTTGCAGCAGCCTACTCCAGAATCTCAACTGAGGCGCCGTACATACCAGTCGCGTCCAGTTGAACATGCTACATGATGACAAGTGACTAGTTATATGTTGAGTCTGGATATATTATGTATGCGCATAGGACAGTTACAATGAACTTTGTCTACATATAGTGCTGGTTGATCTCCCTCCCTCACGTACACACGTATGTGCACGTATTGGTAGTACTATCAACAGCAACACTGTTCTATCTCTCTCCTTGTTAGCACATCAAGAAGATATATTTTTAAGAAGCTTATGCGAGCCTACATAATAGGACCAGGTGGTTCTATGGCAAACTGAAGGTTTTTTTTGTCAGTTAACAAGGCCCATCTCGAGTAAGATCGAACGTCAATTTAGTAAGTTAGTAGCGTTGGTTTGAAGAGTGATTGCCAGCTCACTAAAATCACTGGAGATTCTAATGTAAGCGTTGTGTTCTATTTTTGGTTTTTTTCGCCTTTCATGAAATCCGAAGGAGTCCCCCCCACAAAGCAGGCACGGTTCTGAGGATATTGCCCTTGAGCATTTCATTTTTCTTTGATGGTTGTTTATTCCAAATAATGTAGAATTGGAGGCAGAATTTCCGTAACCAGAGTAACACTAGTACGAGCTTCAGGCCAGAGCCGAGAATGTGGGAACAAAGTTTACTAGGATATATGTACTGATTAACCAAGTTTGACGGAAATTAAAGATTCCATAGTGTACAAGAAATAACTCTGTTTCAATTGAACAAATTGTGGGATTAAGATCTTCTATTGCACAATACATGTGATGTAGAAAAAAAGTGTCATTACAGATTTTATTAATAACGAGATTGCATAAAAAGTTTTGTCAAGACCAAGTGAATAGACATATTGAACGTTTCATTCATAAATTTTAATTCATTGGACAAGGACGGACAAATTTAATTTAAATATCGTTATTATATAAGACACATTAGTAATACTTTTTGATCTTTTATTTATGAGTGTTATGACAGAACACAGATATTGAGATCCGTGGACAAATGAAATAGTCCTATCTATTTTCCCTTTTTGTATTAGGTGGTAGAATCGAGGGGAAACATCGGAAGGTGAAGGAAAAAAAGCTTTGAAATTGTTGGACGTGGACGGCAAAAGATGCGTTCACTCCACTGCTACATGTTGGACTAACTAAGCTGTATCTATGGATCGGTGCTTGAGCTAAAAAGTTAACACACGACAAAAGCTCGGTTTGAATGGCATCTACCTGGCTATGGACGCCGCAGGCCCAGGCTGCTTCTAGTTCTCGGTACTTGGGGGAGTCTACTTTATCACGGAGTAGCACTTCCAGCTGCCTGTATGACTTTCATCGTCATCATGCTATCTCCCTGCCCCTGGTCAGAAATTACTGTACTAGTAGTAGTTGCAGCCCTCGCAGCAGAAAAACCAGAATCTATTGCAACGCTGATGACACCAACGGCAGCAATACTACTAAGTCCCCACCCGACACAAGTGGAATTCGGCTCTACAGTGAGATCGAGAGGTCTGTTCTGTTGTATTCATTTCACCGTCTCGAAGCTCTCCCTTCTATTTCGCTCGGACAAAACTCTTTCCATCGTCTCGTATCATCGTTTATGCCATCCAGTAACCCCGTTTTCCTTCTGCTTGATATGTTATGTTATTTATTTCTCTAGTAGTATCTGTTTCTTTGGAAATCGTCAATACCAAATGTAGTACTAAATCCTATCTGAGTTGACATCCACGCACGCAATTGCAAATCGTGGAGGAATCATTACGTCCCTTTGCTCCATAATTATAGCAATCCTGTAATGGTAGAGCAAACTGAGGTTGTGTCCCTTTGCTCCATAATTTTAGAAAATTTTGTAATGGTAAGAGCAAACTGAGGTTGTAGCTCAGTTGGATACAATTTTCACTTGGCACCTGCTAAGGGATGCAAGTAATAGAAAGAGACAGAGGGTATAAGAGAAGGAAACAAGAAGAGAGACCCTAAGGGAGATAAAATAGCAAAAAAAAAATCCTAAGGGCTGGGGGTCGAGGAAGAACGAGAGAAATGAATTAACATTCTTTCTTCGAGTCATGGAAAGCTAATCATCCATTGCATATGTCTCTGCAAATATAATATAGGCGAACCAAACAACATGAAGCCATGACGGTGAACTAAATGACTTCCTAAAACAATTAAGTCTCATAATTAAAGTCCTAACAACAATTTAAGCTTAATAGTCTTCAAAGGGCCTGGGGCTTGTCTCGTGCCTACACTTGTCATAGACAAGGATAGTCTTGCGAGGGGCATCCAATATATCTTGTTCCCCGCCACTTCTCCTACTCTGAGAGAAAACTCTCGCCTAGAGAGTAAAAGCAAAGGTACTGCTACAAATATGATACACCAATGTGATCTTGTTCCAAAAGTAGACATGCTGTAGCAAAAAGAAAGATATATATGACTGTTATTTCCACCTACAAAAAAGGCAGACTCCAAGGTGCCTCGACAAAAATACGTGTCTCCATAGACAAAGTTGGACCAATACTCATGAATGAAGATAAGTAAAGGTGCATCAGGTCCAGGTTAGCTATAAGGAACAAATGTAGCTATAAGGACCAAATCTGATGGCTAGCATCGTACTAACCTATGTTGTAATCCCATGCCAATGTATCTAAAGGATAGGCTTGCTTTGAGCTCTCTTACCGGAGGACGACTCAACCAATTAAGGCCAGGGGCGTCTCGCCGGTAGATGGGATGAGATGGCGGGTGCACACACAAGGTGGACCAGCTGACCCACCCCAAAGTTCAACTATGAGCTTTATAACTGCAACAACGTAAATATATGCCTTTGAAGCTGCTGCTGGCGCAGACTTGCCCTCCAATGGATCCTCGTCAAGGGATTTAGATGGTACTCATTTCAATGACCTAAAAGACTGGCTAGCAAGCACCAGAAATCCAATTAGAACATACAGAGTTAGAAACCCCCCCTCCCCACGGGATAGCACACCTAATTTCCAACTAACAAGTCAAGAGGCCGAGTCTGGTAAAATGTACCCTCTTGTGGGGGCAATAAGGCGAAGGGGAGGACTAAAAGTGTGAGTTATATGCTCTTATAGTGCGACAGGTTAGTGAAGCATAATAGAAGAGGGCAATGCACTTGAGCCAGGAAATATGGATATGGCCGATAGGCCTGGCGGGAAGAAAGAGTATGATCTTTAGTCAATGATACATTAGATACGATAATGTAGCATCTCTTCTTCTGCCTTACCCCAAGTTAATCGGAAAAGTAATGCTTTCTCATGTTTATTTGCAGATTACTTACGGAGACTGCAAAGCAATCTCAATATGGTTGGGGTAGTTCAAGTGATTGGAGTCAAGTTGAGGTGTGCTCTAATTTACGCATTGTGTGCCAGACATTCTAGTTTACTTTCTATGAAGCACTACTTTGTTCCAGTACTAATCTAATCACTAATAAGATAGTCTGGAACTCAATTTGCCTAATACTTTGCTCTGTCCGATACTTAACTCTCATTGTAAGTGAAGAATGAGCTGTTAATCATTGTCTATGTTATCCAGGTTACTAAGCTTTGGAGTAAGACATGACCCTATTATTTTATTTCGAAAGACTTTAGCGTGGCATATATCTAGCTTAGAATACTGTCTGCCTCGCAATTTTTAGCATACTAATTGCACGCGTTGCCATCCTGTAACTTGTGACAAGCTAAAGTTCACCTTAAGTAAAGGTCTCTTTTTTTTGGAAGTACAAAAGAAGAAGAAAAATCATGTTGTAAAACAAGAGAAAGGTAGAAATAAGGTAATAGTTTTCATATGAGATTATGCAGTAGCAAACTTGTCCATCTATTTATTTTTATCTGAATTTTCGGGTCTTTATAACTGATGAAATTACTGAACGGGCTGTCATTTTATGCTATGTCAGGGAGCGTGGGTACTGAAACCGAGAAATTCACCACCAATGTCTGTCGTACATTTTGTTGGTGGCATTTTTGTTGGGGCTGCTCCTCAGCTTACCTACCGCTTGTTTCTGGAGCGTCTCTCAGAGAAGTGAGTGACTATGTACTGATATTACTTTCAGTTCGCAGTAGATGCTCAGCTTTATTCAAGATGCTTGTGAGCATTCATATGTATGGAATTTTCCCCATCTTTAATGGCTCTGTTGCGAGTAGTTAGATTTATATAATAATCTGAGGGAAATGATATTCCACTCCTGATTTGAACTACTCCATTACAAATGACTTTTAGTGACACTCTGGATTGTCACTTTTTCAACTTTTAGTGGAAGTTTGGTTGGGCTAGTTCAATTTTAGAGTGGAAATATAAGTTTCCTAATCTGTAACCTAAATCTGGGTCTTATTTCTAGTCAAATTCATCTTGGCGATCGTCTAGATCAAAGGTTGGATTTGGCCTCTAGGTGAAGTGAGGCCATACATCTGTTGGACGAAAAATAAAAAAGAAATTTTGGTGTATTCCTGTTTGTATCAGAGTATACTTTCGGTTTTTCATTGTTCTTTTGGATGTATTGGTGTATCTGTATTGTTAGATAGCATTGTTCTTGGCATTAAGAAAGACACCATAATAACTGTCTGCTCCTTCTTTCCTCGATTTTTTTTGTATTTGGGTTGTGACCAGGGGTATATTGGTGATTGCGACACCTTATGCTAGTGGATTTGATCACTTCTTCATTGCCGATGAAGTGCAGTTCAAATTTGATAGGTGCCTTCGGTTTATAGACGAAACAGTGAGCCTCAGTTTATATCCTATAAAACTTTTTCAATTTTAGCCGCCATTTTTGAACGCAAGTTGCTCTGGTTTTGCAGGTACGAGATCTTCCTACATTTGGCATTGGGCATTCTCTTGGATCTGTCATTCACCTCTTGATTGGTATTGTAAGATACTTTGAAAAGGAAAAAAGGAATCATATTCCTTGTTGGCAGCTTTGGTCTGCAGCAGCTATTGAGATTCTTGACTTGGCTTCTGATCAGGTTCAAGGTATGCTGTGCAAAGGAATGGAAATGCATTGATTGCGTTCAACAATAAGGTACTTGAACACTTGTTTTCTGATCTTTTCTGTGTTAAGTCTTACCTGATAGAACAAAGCACTTTTAAGTTCAGAAAGCAATTTGTTAGAAAGTCCTTTGGAAGCTGCAATAGACGATTTCTGGCATTTTTCAGACTAGGCCATTTTTCAGTCTAGAAAGATGATGACTGGAAACAGGAAACCATAGGCCATTCATGTAGTGGCGAGCATTTCTTTCTGTATCTAAACGATGTCAACAGTTGGCCGCATCATTGGGGAATCAAAACGTAGAATGAGAATCAAAGTGCCAATGCACGTTCATTAGAACCAGAAGGCCCAGTTTCTACGAACTCTAAAAAAATCTTGTTGCTTTGTCTTCGGTTCTAAAAGTACTGCGGTCTCTTTGGAGCCTCTTTGGAGCTCAACAGGAATTGATAGTGGTATAACAGCTACAGTTCAAGTGCTTGTCTCAAGTCTAATGACAAAGAAAAGACTACTTCTCAATTCACTTGTTTTAAGTCTTAAAAACTAAAAGATCCTCGCTAAATTCCCATTGTACACGTCTCCTTATGGGGCATAATATAATGCTTGGACAATCTCATTTAAAAGGAGTTCAAGATACTCTGATCCCTCCATTATATCAACAGTTCAAATATGGAGAAGTTATATGCGTCCTCCTCCTGGGTTACCTCACCCGTCTGTTTATGGTTGTCGGTTGCAACGGGCTCTTTAAGCAAGCTCCCCATGCTTGGTATGAACGTTTTCAGTTGGCGGTAACCAAGATTGGGCTTACTTCTATTGCGCCTAATTCTGCTCTATTTGTGTGCTATCTGCTTCCGGCCCTATTATTATGTATCTTGTATGTGGATTTCATGATCATTACTGGCCCTAATACCATTGGCATTCAGGACGTCAAGCAACACCTTTTTCATGAACTTGCGATGAAGGATTTGGGCCCTCTTCGCTACTTCTTGGGTATTGAAGTTGCCTATTCTCCTAAAGACTACCTTTTACCCCAATCAAAATAGGCTAACAAGGTTATTCACAGTGCTAGATTGGCCGATGGTACTGTTGCTAATGCTCCCATAGAGTTAAATGCCAAACTTTCAGCCTCTGACGGTGTTCCTCTCGATGACCCGACCTTGTACTGTGAGTTGGTTGGACACTTAGTCTATTTGACTGTTACTTGCAAAGATATTGCTTACGCTGTATATGTTGTTAGTCAGCTTGTTTCTGCTCCGCGAACTACTCATTGCGCTGCTCTTCTTCGTATCTTTCGCTCTATTCTGGGCACCACTATTAGAACTTGTTCTTCTCCTCTTCTTCTTTCTTCATGCTTATGCTGATGCAGACTCGGCTGGGGATGTTTCTAACGGCAAGTCTACTACTAGTTATTGTGTACTTTTGGGAGATTCTCTTATTTCTTGGAAGAGCAGGAGACGGGTTGTTATCGCAGGTTCAACAGCCGAGGCCGAGTACCTCGCCGTGGCTCGCGGTACCGCTGAGAATATTTGGTTGCGCTGGCTTCTTTCTGATATGGGTGTCACCCTTTCATCTCCCACTTCTTTGTATTGTGACAGCAAGAGCTGTCTCTAATTCTGCGTTTCATGAGAGGATGAAGCATATAGTGATAGATTGTCATTTCGTTCGTCAACATTATCAGATGGGCACTTTTACTGTACCATCTCTTCCTTCCTCTCTCCATCTGGCTGATATCTTCACCAAGTCTCACACAGTTGCTCGTTCGTCAACATTATTAGATGGGTACCATTACCTTACTGTTTCTTCCTTCCTCCTTCCAGCTGGCTGATATCTTCAGCAAGTCTCGCACAATTGCTCGTTCCAAAAACCTCTCAATGTTCTCTGCCACTGCATCATGAGTTTTTTTTTTTTTTGTGGGGGGGGTAAGTGTTATACGTTTTTTATTGTTATAAATACCATTGTGCAATTTAGCCATTCTGGGAGACCTAGGTTTTTAGTACTTAATAACCTTGTACATAGGTTTCCTGTAGTAAGATTATGGAGCTGCTCTCTTCTCTTTTCTCGTAAGGTTTACATGTATTAACTTGTTGAGCCAAACTCAATATCTTAACAATCTTAGAACTGTGATTGAACTCTGGCCCGTTTATTGTATTAAATCGTTCTTGACATGCCTTTAACCGTGTCGATCACGAGCTATGCTTGAGTAATTAGGAATATTTTACAGTCCTGCCACTTGACTGAAGTGATATACTAGCACTTCAGTCCAACACTATTATAACCCGGGTAAAACTTTTCATTTAGTATCTCTTGCTCCAAGGCCTGTGCCTTTTCTAGTGTTCGGTAAGTTTGTTAACATATGGGTCAAAGGCCTTGGGGCCTGTGTTAGGCAGACTAGTCTTTCCGGAGTAGCTTGCCTGGTTAATGCCCCTGCTCTGAGAGGCATGGTCTTTTAAAGGATCTGCTTTAGGTTAGTCCCCCTCGAGCAGTCCATGCTGGCGCATATGCATAGCCTATTGAGGGCATGTTCTCCCAGGATGCAGCAGAAAAAAAAAAAGATTAAATGCTTCATAATGTGATGCAGTATCTACTCTTTTGGTTTATGCAGTAGGTGTAGCAGCTCTCCACGTGCAAGAACAGATCGCACCAGGGGGGGTATCATAGCGCGATACACATTTTTGGGCCAAGTATAACATCTTGAGCTTTCAGCAAATTCTTACTTGACACCTTTGAGGCTTGAGACGGCATTCTTGTTGAGCATACCTAAATGCTCAAGTTTCATCCACGTCTCACTATGTTATCGTGTATGCCTAGAGAATTGAAATTTACATGGTGGTTTACTTGATGTGGTTAGACTTTGTTTAAGGCCTTCTGAACAGATAATTATGAGTATTTTAGAATATTTAGGACCCAAAATAAGACACATGCTTCGTCGCTATTTTACTATATTGGTTGCACTCTATTTTTAAGCCACAAGCGGGAAACCTATGTGCATAAAAAGCATACTATAGACCACCAACCCCTAAAGAGCTGAAGTTTGCGTTGGGCGTCCAAGAACAGACAGACCTCAAGAAAACCTGTTTCACATCCAAAATTGATCTACACAACTCTTCAAAATGGCGTCTATTACGTTCTTGTGTAAGACACCAACAGCGACATAAAGGAGCCGCTCCTCAGTTGTGTCGTTAAGACTTCTTAACACCCTTCCAGCCCACAATGAAGCAAAGAAGAAAAGATGCGGGCATCACCCAAGACACCGTGAAACATATGGATGTAAAAATATTTTCGATCTTTTTCGTTGCTATAGTTTGTTAGTGAAGATTCTTTTTTCCAATTTATTAGATCCAGATATTTGATTTCCCAAGCCTCTTTAAGGCCCAATCTTAGTACGTCACTCTGTTTTGTAAACTTCACCACCTGCAGGTATGCGTTGTGGTTGGCCAATGCTTTATTAGATTTTGCAGTCCAAGCAATCCTCTCTCTATTTTTAATTCACTGGAGATGACACACTGCTTTTATCTGAAATTCTCAGGAAGCTAGCTTGGCTGTCCCATTAATATCACCTTTTCTTGTGCCAATGGCTCAAGGCATTGGACCCTTCCTCTCACAGATTGCATCCTCGCCAACAGTCCGCTTTGGGGTGAGAATAAAGATCACCAATTCAATATTTGGTCAATAATCTACGCTACTTGGTTACACCTGTTATTGTTATTCGATTATTCAGTTATGTCTGCATTGATTACTGCTGTTTTTTTTTTAATGGGTCAAAGGTCCTTTGTATTCATTAACCTCAATTAATATATACAAACTAATCACAAAACTATCTACATTATATCCTGGCATCTACAAATGACATATACATCAATCTAACAAAATTTGCTGTGTATCCAAACCCCAGACTTGGCATAATTCCTTATTCTGAGCTGTGGGTTGGCTCTTCCAACTGCATGTTCTGTAATAGATCCATTGGCTAATCACTTGCACACGTCCTTCTACTGTTGCTTGTTTATGCTAAAAAAATTCTGGTGTTTCTCTCAATCCAAATCCCATAAATGATCACTAGCTTGCATAGCCGAGCATAAAAGCTTTTTCCCCTGCATTGTGTGGCAGTGACTTGTAGTAACCGATGCCATGAATTTAAGGTTATATTCAGCTTCATTTTGCTGAAGGCTGCTCTCCACATGCCTTGTGCAAATGCATATTGCACAAATAAATGGTCCTCTGTCTCAGGTTGACTGTGGCACATTACACATTGATCATCTTGGATAACATTCCAAGCTTGTCATTTTGCCTGGGTTCTCAACCCCCCCCCCCCCCCCCTGCATATTAACCACGATATCAGAGCATATCTTGGTATATGCCCCTGAAACCATATCAATTTCCACCATTCACTTTTGGGTGCTCTAGTTCTTATCCCTTCCCAAGTTGTTTTGATACTGAATTCTCTATTGGGGCTTAACTTTCATGTTATTTGATCATGATGATTGACATTTGGGGCTGCCTTGCTGGCCAATATACTATTGACATTTCTCAGGTCCTCTGATCTCCCAAGTAGTAATTGCCATGCACCATCCTGGATAATATCACTCACCTTTGCATTGATGTGCAGTCCAGAGTCATAGACCATTCTCTGGCCATATTTCTCGATTAGGGGAACTTCCATTAGCCATCTGTCCAGCCATAGCAATGTTAATTGCACCATTTCCCCCCTTATGATGAACATATTTGCAAAAACAAGTCTCTGATCTTCAATATATTGCACCAGGTCCATGATAGACAGACAGGTGGTTTAAAGATCCATAGATGTTGTTCTTTGATTATGAAAATGTGGCACCATTTAACCCATAGGGAATCTTTTTTACGAGCTAGATCCCATAGGTGTTTACAAATGGCTGCTTTATTCCACTCCTCAACTCCTTTGATTCCCAAACCTCCTTCATTCTTGGGCACACACAAATCTTTCCATGCCACCTTAGCCGCTGTACACTTAATATCCTTCCAATGCCACAGAAATGCCCTTATTTTCCCTTCTATTTGTGCAATAATCTTCTTCGGGATGATGAAAATTGAGCACCAGTATACACACATACTGCTCAATACGGAAATAGCTAACTGCAGCTTCCCAGCATATGACAAGGACTTTGTGGACCAACATGGTATCTTCTTGGTTAATTTCTCCGCCAGTAGATTACTACTGCTGTTGTGGTTGCCATCGGATTACAAACAAATTTACTTTGGATCACTGCCTTTGAACAGGATTAATCATGCATAACATAAATTGAGGGCTTCTAGTGGAAGGATTGATGAGTAATGAACTTCGTTTTTATTTTAAAAATCACTATAGCTGATTGAATTTGTGGTTAAAAGTCACTATAGCTGATTGTGTGATAAATTGGGGTAACTTATACTGCCTTTGTTGTTCAAGGTGTTAGTCGAGATAGATTGGCTTCATAACTAATTTCAATTTGCTTTTGCAGCCTCTTGATTATCTTCTCTATTTAAATACCTGACAACGTGGGTAGCTGTACTCTCTAATCCCAACAGGTAGATGAAATGGTTAGAAACCCACGTCAAAAGGTGGAAACTTGGGTTGGCTCATCTCCTTGGGCCATCCCCTGGGTCCCTGGGGTTTGGTTTGGGTAACAATCCACTCTAGACAAGTTCCAAATGTTTCTAGAACGACTATTTGGTTTCCTGCACTCTCTTGGTGGCTGGTATGTGTATAAATTAGATGATGTATTGCAAGTTTTTGCTGTGGCTGGTATGTGTAGACTATGATGTAATAACGTACTAGCATCAATAAGGCGCTTATCTTTTCCGATTACTATACACAGGCGGAGATGACCATGAAGCAGTTAGAGAACCTCAGCCCGCCCATCATGAAGCAAGTACTTCCTCTAGTTGAACAACTTCCTCCCTTATACATGGACTTGGTTAATGGAAGAGAGAATTTCACTCCAAGGCCAGAAGAAACTCGACGACTAGTGCGTAAAACTTTTAACTGCTGTTTTTTGTCGTAAATATCTGTTCCCTGTATATGATAGCACTCCAGTTTGCCACACATCTTTCCATGTATTGTATCTTCTCTTTCTGTATTTCCATTCTATAGTGCTTGTACTTGTCAGTTGCCAACGAAATACTTGCTGTTTTAGTTCGGAATAGGTTAACATAGCGTACAGTCCCTTAATTTAGGACACAGGAAAATATCACTCCTTACATGGTTTCAATGCTTGTGCTATACCTCAATTTTGACATCCATTACATCATCCTTGTTTTCTGTGTTCAAAATTGTTGATTTGCGTTTTTTGTCAATTTTTCTAGATAAAGTCATATTATGGAGTTTCCAGGAATCTTCTAATAAAGTTCAAAGACGATACAATTGATGAAACTTCAACCCTAGCACAGGTGCTTAGCTCAGATTCTGCCATCAGTTCAATGCTGGATATGTCAATCCGCTTGTTGCCTGGCGATCACGGCCTTCCCTTACAGCAGGTGAGACATCCTTTATACTTTCATTTGAGACATCGGAATAGAATTGTTGTTGGAAGCTTCCAATTAAAGCCAAATAACCTAGTAATATAAAATTTTAATTTTCGTTTAAAACCAAATACTGACCAGTACTACGTTCTTTGTAGGCTCTGCCAGATGTTCCACCAGCAATGGCAGATGCAGTAAACCGGGGAGGCGAGCTTTTCGCAAATTTGACTGCTGGGACTCCATGGGAGACGGTTGCCAGGGAAGTAGGCAACACACTAGGTGTGGACTCGAGGATATTGCGTGCTGATATTTCGAAGGAAATAGACCTACTTGTGGATGTCATTACATCTTGGATGGCTTCGAATACGGGTCCGAAACTTCTGAAGCCATGATCAGTAAGTTAAGATATTCAGGCGACCGAGACTCTAGTGTTGAAATAAGGAAGGCACATACTTTCTGTAACACAAATTCAACAAAACTCAAATATGTTCTGTAAATATTGAATCGTGACTGACAAATCTTTACAATATACCGCAAACAAAAAAAGGTTCTTGCAACATTCCATTACTTGCATATTAGGTAGGATCGAGTGGACCTACATGTCTTTCACATTCCAAGAAACCAACCATTCTCCAAGTAAACAAACCAGCTTTATCACAACATCCAATGGATCACTTGCACGTGGATAGCATATGAACCGACAGAGTGCCATTCACCAGAACCACCGAATTGAACAGCCCCTCGTCTCCAAAGGAAAATTACGGGCTACACTGCATCACTATAAACGACCATTCTGGCTGAAGTACCCAGTACACTGCGAGAGCAGGGAAGCAAATCGACTCCAGCGTATGTTTTCACGAGAACAAGCTAATTGACTCTATATAAAGGAAGAGGAGAAGGGAAAACCGAAAAGACTCACATTACCGTCCCCAGAAAGAAATAGTACTTGAAATGAAGACTGAAGAGGCAACATAAACTTCTGCGCGGGGTAAAAAGCTTTCTGAAAAGGGTTTTTCTTCCTAGTAACTAAAACAGTAAAAGGAACACATAGCAGCATGGATTTTATGACAGTTTCCAGAAAGACTTGATCTCCAAATTAGAACAGGAAAAAAGCAAAAAACAACAGACGTGTGCCTAACCAGGCCTTCCTGTATGAACATTTTGAACAATTGAAGCATTAAAAGAGAAGGAAGAAGCAAAACACACCAAAAACCAACAATTCTGCTATATCCACCTCAAACAAGTACAAAGTCTCCGTGCTGTTCCGAAAACAAGAAACACAGTCCAATACACCCAAAAGGGGAAAGGCAGCGGTAAGTTGCTACATCATACAAGCAGGCGAGTCTCTAATTTGAAGTCTTTAAGACAAACTTAGAACAGAATGAGCACGCTCACCATCACATATGACATCAACTGGATTCAAAAGGTGCAATACATATAGTCCGTAGTTTCTCAATTATATAAAAACATTATGACATTTGCGACAATTATACTCAACCGATTCTATTCTTCATGATACAAATACAAGCCAAGGCCAAACCGAGCACATGCTCTGCAGAAAGCTATTTCCTCTGCGGCAGCAACAGAATCTACATTGTGGCCATCGCCAGACGAGACTGTACCGGTTGATTCACGGTGTGCCTGCATTAACATGTCAACAGAAGAAAAGATTCACCAACTATTATCAAAGAGCACACGTGAGCAAGAAGGCTATAGCATGGTGCAACCTGAACAATAAGTTAA